>JAWPHD010005627.1:0-159611 GCA_037043455.1 Cyrtodaria siliqua | reverse complement strand
CTCACCTACAAGTTGAGCTCCCAGTGGGAATTGGACCCGCAGCGGTGAGAGGTGAAGTTGAGAATGTGTACAAATATAAAAAAGGCAACCGAACATCTCCATAACTCAATATGTCCATGGGACTTGAATGACCGCACTGAAAACAATCCGTGGAAAATTGTACAATGCAAGAATATATATACATATATAAATTTTATTTTTTTTGCAAAATCGATATGCTCCTCTAGACATCATAGATAAAGATCATGTAAAGTTTCGAAAAGATTGGTTAAAAACTGTGGAAGGATATAGACGCACAGATAACTAACACCATATGACGCCTCACCATTCAATGGAAAACAATAAACATTTAAGGTACATATTAAGGCCTTAAATATTATCTTTTATGACTAAGTAAAAAATATGTAACAAGTCAGATATCAAAATGAATTATTTATTTGATTTAAAACATTTTATTTCAAATATTTACATCAAAACATCCCAGATATAAAGGGTATTACATAACAAATTAAATTGCATCATACAATAATTGTTTTTATTTATTAAAGGGACACACAGCATTTATCAAGTATTTATCAAGCATTAAAATTTGCACCTTGATTGATTTATTAATAATTTATTTTCACTTTACACCCGCTTGCATATATTTAAATTACAAGTTACAACATTTTGGAGATTAAAAAAAGGAAGATTGCTGCATGTCCCTTTAATATGCCCACCTCTCAGCCGTATTGTTTATATGGTGCAAGTCATTTTGAACATATGTGGGGTTATATATATACATGTATCTGTTTGTTGTTTTTTTGGTGAGGAAGACCACTCACTTTTCTTCTGGGTAGAACCAGTAATATACACCTCCTGCCATCTGTTATTCCACAAACTTTTATATAATCCAATACAATTCAGAAAACATTTTAATCCAATAAATAAATTGGGCACGGCCGGTCAGATTAACAGAAACACATTTATATTTTCATATTAGCCCTTATTTTGAGCCACTCCAATGAACTGTCCAGTTAATGTCGCCATCGATCCACCTCTGTCAACAGTCGGATATGAATGTTGATATGATATTGTGCTGGCTGAACTGGTGATCCTCTTACTAGACATATTTTTCTTGAAGTTGATGCTAGTACTGTCCGTATGAGGTATTGCTGATTTATGATTCATAAAAAAAAATAAAAAAATTGTACACCATCGTGTTATTATATACTATTCTTGTTCGTTTAAGTATTTCTGATTCTGTTGTTAATGTTGTAAAAAGTTATATGTGACTACTTGTTTCAATAAAATCCTCCCATATATATTGTGACTTCACTAACTATTTTTAGCTAACTCCCAGCATCTCAGGACTCCAGGCTCTGAAAATAAAAATGACATACATGATATTTTGTTTCAACTTAAATAGGTAACAAGTTGTAGAATTGAAATATGTAAATGAATAGTGATTATAGAACTTTTTTTACATGTACGCTAAATTAAAAATAATAGTTTTCTGCTAAATCAACACATTACCGGTATACCTTATTTAGAGCCGCCCCACATAGGAATTCGAGAACCTGTCTTACTCTTACTAATGTATATATTTCTATGGTTGTTTATCGTGCTCGGAGGATAGACTCCCCAGTTTCAATCCCAATCCAACAAAAGAGGCTGAGGAACAAACAAGGCTGAGGGAAGGTGTATTGCGCGAAAACACAGAAACTCAGTCGTGCATGTGTGACTTGAACCGGAAGCTCCAGATTGCTATCGTCCACCATGCAAGTGCTGGGCCATGCCAGCACATTATGTTAAGTCGGGGTCTTGGTTAAGTTTACTATTTTAGATGTAATACAAGGACCTTTTTATTTTGTTTGTTTAATTTGACATACTTACTAAGCACAATATGACCTATTTATGTGTCGATGTGCTGTAAAACACCATTTTTATTTTTAGTATAAAAAGTCTGGGACTAAGTTCAGGACTGGCGCACAATGCCACATATTTTGAAAAGAACATACATTTGATAAATTCATAGATTTTTTGAAGCTGCATTTACCTACATACTGGCTTATACAAGGCTCTTGATGTAGTTATACTGTGAGACTGGGAAACTTGACTTGATTCTGGCTGTGGTAATACTGCACACTGTCTCTAGCTAACTTAGCAGACCTGAAAAAAACAAGTCATATATGATATTGTTTCATTTGTTTTTAATATTAATAACTCTGTCCAACTTTCTCAATGCTAACAATGTCAGCATTCCATAACATTTTACTTAAAACACAACTGGAATTGAAAGTGGTGCTTTCCAGAAGATACTGTCCAAAATGTAAGTCACAGGTGGCATTCATGAACAAATAGTATTTTCAAGGCTTACATTTTCATCAATTATTCATCACTCATGTGTTCTAAAAAATGATCAGAATTAAGTTAATATATGTGAACCACCACCGTTTTACATGTTTCAACGTTAAACACTTGTCATACAGGAATTAAAAGTGTATTTACTTACATAGGCTACAGTACAGACAATGCCATGACCCATTTCAGGCATTTGCTGGTGTCATATGCTGGTGTGTTCCACTTTTCAATTTTAATTCTCTACATTGTCTACTGTAATAGATATATTTGTTTGTAGTTTGTAAATTACGCACTCATGCAAAACTTGGAATTATATACGATCGTGATTGTAACACTGTTTTAATTCTACTCCTGTGCAAATAAATTGAAATAATCCATCGGTCTATCGGGCCGTATACGATCTATCTGTGTATACACGTATCAGCATTATTTTACCTTTGAATGTGTGTGTGAGCTATTTTTAGCACATTCCTTAGATATTTATAACCGTTCAGTTCAATTCACAATATTTGGTTTCTGTGACTGTGTGACATTATGATGTTAATTTGTCCAGGGAGAAGTGGATTTGTGGCGTGCGACTGACTGGCCCTGGGCTGGGTGTTTTTCTGTGTCGCCGCCATTTTGAATAGCCTCTGAAAGAGTGAAATGCAGGTACCAACTTTCAAAACGGGCACGCAAAATGTATATTTACGAAAAAATAAGAAATTTTCAAAAAAAGGAGACTAGATCAGGTAATGATCTTCGACTCCTGGCAATTTCAACAATATTTAAGAATATACAGTTTGTGTACCCGTTTTGAAACATTGGCAATTTCGAAGAAAACAAAAACTAGTTTTTTTCGATCATCGCATTTGTACCGCGATTTCCGACTATGATATCTCAATAAAACCTGTCAACACGATTGTTTGATGAATCTCCGACATAATAACTTACTTCTGTTATGATTTGTTATCTTTGCCATCTAGTATAAGCTTTAAACTAGTGTTTCTAAAAATAGTACTATAAAATCCGCGCATCTGCACGTGCTTGCAAAATGGGAACTAAGTTGCCTCCAACACCAATTATTTATGTTTGAGTTATGCGGTCCAACCACGTGAAATGACTTGTCTGCTCCCGTACTGTCACGTCCGTTGTTATTATTATTCTGTTGACGTTCAATATGGCCGCGTCCATAATGTAGTTGTAAAATTGTGTGTTTTACCCAACTGATGAAGGGCTATGCCCGAACTATTTTATTAATGTGTCTTAATAGACTTTGCTATAGCTTTAAAGATGTTTTAACTGCACAATTGTATAATATGAATATAGGTACTACCTATGAAACGGGCAAACACTCTAGTCATCTTGGTAGAACGTGTACATCATCATAACTTGTTAACTATCGTATACATGTTTAATAATATTTATTTCGGTTAAAGATCACACACATTACACATACAATTTCAAAAGTAATGTATACAAGTACAGTCAAAATTTTAATTAATGTTATGTTTTAAGATATTGTATTTTACAATATTTAAAATTAATTTATGTTTTAAGAGCACACTTTTGCTTAAAATATATATTTTTTTAAATACATCCATATTTATAAAAAAAAGATCATGTTCTTAAACCATGGATGGATGGCCCATGAAAGGCTAAGGTTTATTTCCAATGGGGTCCATGCTTTTGAGAATGTTACTTCTGTAGTTTTGTAACATATGCATAATTAACACCTAATTAAGCTAGCGCAAACAAAATTTGATAACGCTACAGAAAGAATCATTCTCTGTTAAATTCAATTGTCTAGCTGACGGATTTTTGATTAATTTAAAATTTGCCATTCTTGAGGTTGTATCATACATTTATGCAGTGAAATGATTTGATGCAATGTATCACTTGACTAAGCGTAACACCTTTCATAAAAAAAATCTTTACTGACCGAATGAAGTGTGTGATTTCTTTTTAAAAAGTAATCATCAAATAAGTTCGGCACTTCT
Organism: Cyrtodaria siliqua; assembly: GCA_037043455.1. Classification (NCBI taxonomy): domain Eukaryota; kingdom Metazoa; phylum Mollusca; class Bivalvia; order Adapedonta; family Hiatellidae; genus Cyrtodaria; species Cyrtodaria siliqua. The sequence continues at coordinate 155,289 of JAWPHD010005627.1, read as the reverse complement.
ATGGATAAAACGAAATGATGTTAATATTGGTGCAAAATAACCTATTGAATAATTCACAGTTATAGGACAATAAATTCAGAAATTTGGTCATCCAGTTAAAAGTGTAAATTTAAATCAGAAACTAAATAGACATTTTCCTTTCATTTTATATATAGACATTTTACCTCCCTGTACTATACTTAATATTAGTCTAGATATTATATTCTGTGATATGTAAGATAGGTATTTTATAAATAAAAAATCCTATAGGTAAAATTGTGTTAAATCAATAGCACCGATAATTTGGTATTACATATTTTTTATATTTTGAATAAATGGTCCCAGATTAAAAGCTACAAATCCCATTGATGCAACTTTCCTATAAAAGAAAATAACAGATTAAAAAATTTCTGCTGTATGCATGGATTAATTCCTGTAAAAACCGATAAACTGAACCTGAACTGTGTTCAAAGGAAACTGAGTTATTTGTGACAGTATGATTTTAAAGAAAAAAAATATGACAACAGAGTTTAAAGTTTAACTGGGGGCATTCAAAATTGCGCAAGGCATTTTAGAAAAAGAGAAAAAATAAAGATAGAGAGAAAAATAAAGAAAGCAAAAAAAAAAAAGAAAAAAAAAGAAACAAAGGCAGACAGATAAAAAACAAGATAGTGCAGTGATTCATTAGTTCTGGTTTATAACCTATTTCTCTAAAAGAAATCAAAAAGAAATTACAGTACATACATTTAAAAAAAATCAAACTCGTTCTTCAAATATTTCAAAAGTAAACAACAGGTTAGAAGCAATTTTGGATTTCTGAAAGGACCTAATAATTCTATGAATTCACTAAACCAGGATCCTTCAATAAATTTCTCAAAGGACCTAATAATTCTATGAATTCACTAAACCAGGATCCTTAAATAAATTTATTGAAGGGGATCCTGACTAAACTGAGTACGAAACGTCCAATGGCCCGGGTACGAAACGTCCAATTGCCAGAGTACGTTTCGTACCACAACTGGGTACGAAACGTACAGGGTATGAAACGGACATAATCTGTGTCAGACTGTGGGCCATATTGTTCGCAGTCCAACTCTACAAATGCTTTATAATGACGTTATAATAATGAGCGTCTGAAGACTATAGATCGACGATTTGTGAAGCGTTCGTAGAATGATTTTACAATTTTGTGTTTGATCAATTTTTCTTCTCATAAACCATCGGATTTTTTATCTGCTAATTGTTTAAACTATGAACAAATAATAACGAGGAATAATTAATTACATTTGCATCTTCTCGTCGATTCTCGAGGCCGATTTAGTTTCTAAAAATGGCGGCCTCCGTTAAAAAGAAAATACCCACCATTTTTGAGGTGATGATGGATTTTGTTTGGTTAGTATAAGCAATGAATTTGTTTTCGTTACAATTTGTTTTTTTTAGTCTTCGTGAACATGTTATCTATAGTCGTGCACACACAACCTGCCTTCGGCAGGTCGTGTTTTCGGCAGGCCTTCGGCAGGTCGTGTTTTGCTCGTAAATTGTTAGTTCGCGTAAATTGTCATTTCAGAAATCGTTTTGGTTGGTTAGTTGAACCAGTTGTAAATTATGGTTATGAAATTTGGGGTTTCGCTTGATCAGAAGAAGTTAAATATATACAATTGTCATACGAGTATTACAATTACAACGATTAAGAACAGTGTGCAGTAACTTATCAGGATATATTCTGATTCGTATTTAGTAGAGTTTTAAATGGAATAAGCATTGAGTATGTTATGTGTTACTAACCTAATATACCAACTATTTATTACATGTGCATTTAAATACACAAGCTGAACAGGAAATGTAGCATTCACATGCCTTAGTCATCCAAAATAATCACGATTAGAAAAACAAACAACAATAACAAGAGTCAATAGATGCAAAGTATGGTGCATTGTAAACATAAAAGGTTAGACAACCGGGTTACAGCCTTCGACGGTTAGTGGCAAAATGGCCTCTGGGGTATCACTGTTACTATAGTGTCATCCCAATTGAACTGGACAATGTCGATAAGGAAATTCCCGCCATGCTATATCCTCTAATAAACTAGGCAGCATACTATTACTACTACTACTGCTGCTGCTGCTGCTGCTGCTGCTGCAGCTACTGCTACTGTCACTACCACTACCACTACCACTACCACTACCACTATATATATATATAAATAAAAAAACAAGCACATACCCGCGCATCAATCCACGAGACTTTAAGGCCAACAACAAGATAACATCCGTTGGAATGCCGACAATATCCGTCAGGACACCTTCCGTCGACTGTGAATTTAAAGTATACGCAATAACAGTAGTCGCGCATTGCCATGCTGCCAATACAATTATATCGATACACATTTTTGAAACACTTAAGTGTTATTACTTTATTTCCTATATCGAATTTGGAAGACACGTATTTAATACCAAGGTAAATCAAGACGGCAATTTCCCGCATTTGGGTTGCACAAGATGAATAAGTAGTCAATATATATTTATTGGACTTCCGTCTGTATATATACTTTCCAACAGATATATTTGCGTTTAAATTAATAATATGCTCAGTTGTAAAAGAAACTGGACACTTTGAAAATGTTACTTTACACCCTATCCTCTTTATTAAGCGACAGCCCCTTAATGATTCGACCTATTGAAAAACAAATGACAACATGATATTGGCAATGGAATGATAAAACTTTGCTACCAAACATGGCATATTCATTTTGGAATTTGTCAATTTAATTCTAAAACAACTTTATACAATTAAATCTAAGCAAAACTCAGTGTCCACTTTGTCACCATGCCTATTGCAATATATTCGAATTTATTTTATGCTTAGCAGTAAAATAGTGGATTTTAGCAAAGAAATAAAAGTGGTATTTCATACGTGTGAAATATATAGTTTTATTTTTTCACTATCAAAATTAGTTTTTTTTTTAATTGTTTAGGAATAACTGTTTAAATATATATTATTCGACTGTAAATGGTCTAACTAATAAAAAAAGCTATAGTTGTTTAAAACTGGTCAGGTATTTCAGAATTATTGTTATGTACAGTGAAAAATGTCAGTTGGTCATTTTCTTTCAAAACCTACTTGTTTCAGAAAGTTGTTATGAAAGTTATGTCATTGGATTGAAAATAACTAAAAAAATGAGTCGTAGATTATTGAAATCGGTTAAGTAGTTTAGAAGTTATAGGGAATTAAAAAACACCATTTTGTCATACTTAGCCAATGACGTCGTCAATTTAAAAAAAAGAATTCTGCATACTGCAGTACACTTTGATGATAAAGTCTAAAATAAAAAGAAAGTTTGTTGTTTTGTCGTGAATAACATATTTGATTTTATCTCGAAGTGATCAAACTTTAACATTTTCACTCATGCTTCGCATTCGTGAAAATATAATGTTGTCACACTTCTCGATGAAATAAAATCTGTTATTCACTCCAAAACAACAAATATGCTCTATATACATTTTGATCGAATTAACTAAAAGTATCAACTAGCAAGAATATAATACAAGTAATTCATTAGATGCTATGTTTTGAACTTAACCTAACTAACCTGATACTAACCTGAGAAAAGCAAACATCCTGCAGCCAAAGTAAGGCTGATAAGTAACGAGAGCCGCATACTGTCAAGTCCGGACGTCCTCTAAACGTGATACTACAGTTATGTCGTATGTGCCTGCTTTGATGCTAGTAAACTAATGTCTATCGCTACTAACTTACCACTGATACAGCTGTATAATCAGCATTTATTTCCTAATTAACCAGTAAATCTTCATTATTATTTTTGCTAATTACATAATGTTGTTAGTGTACACTTATCTACAGGTTCATTACACGATGCTGATAACAATATAAAATAAATTCTAACACGACCTCCGCAGTCTTTCATATACACAAAGAAGAGAGACAGCTGTATGTTATTCTACAGCTGTTCCGTTAATTCCCCGCGTATATTTCATCCGTTGGATACGCCACGTTACATGACGTCACTCGGTAAATATACGTCACGAAGACAAACTCAACAGTAATTTTAACGAAACCAAACCGTGCACACCCCCGATATAAACCCATCATATGCATCAGTACATATAACATTAATAAGCATCTTGAACAAGCAGCTGAAGACACTCAACATAAAAAGGATCTACACACTCAAGGTGACAATGATAAATACAATCAACATAGAAACGATATTCTACTTTTCTCTCTTGTTTGTGCTTGTTGCTTCCAAGGGATCACCTTTTCAGTATTTATTGAGTTTGTAAATCATTGCTATATTGGGTGTATTTATCATAGACACATTGAGTGTGTAGATCCTTTCTATGTTGAGTGTCTTCATCATTGTCACATTGAGTGTGTATATCATTTCTATGTTTGGTGCCTTTATTATTGTCATCTCATTTTTATGTTCAGTGTCTATATCATTGTCAACTTGAGTGTGTATATCATTTGTATGTTCAGTGTCTTTATCATTGCCACCTAGAGTGATGTGTAAATCCTTTATATGTTGAGTGTATTTATCATTTTCACATTCATTATCTCCATAATAGTCACCAAACACCATGTTCAAACACTTTTTGCCTATTTAGGTATGGTGTTTTTTTGAGGTGTTCCAACTGAAACAGTACTGAACGGCGATTTTAATAGAATTCGTATTACACCACGATCAGACTTAAATGGCGAGTGCATTGATTTAGGAAACAGTTTTCTCACAGGGGTTTGGTCCAGGCATACGGAATGGGGCTGAGTCGCTAATGCACTAAAAGTATCGATCCATAGAAATCCCTTGAATACAAACTATAGGAATGAGTGTTAAGACAATAATTAAGGGATAGATTGTGTAAATGGGTTAAAATTCATGAGTTTACTGAAATAGTGTGTACCCTGTCACGGCTTTCAACCAAAAAAACATTCTTATTCTTTCAATTACTTTTTTGTTTCACGATTTTTCCAAAAACGGGTTTCAACCGGGAGTAGCATTTTGTTTTCTGCATTAGATGAACTAAGTGTCATAAAGATTGGTTAACTATTGGCGACAAAATCAGACAAAATGTTACCTGAATCGAGGCCGGATTTCTTGGTTATTTCGTGTTGAACCCTGTCATTTGGTCACGTGGATTGTGCACACTGATATTGGATGTATGGGTAAATTATCTAGAATAGCGGTCTTTCCATCACTACTAAAGGAACTTAAATGAAATGTAGTGAGACAGCCAAGCAATCTTTATTATTGCATACGCATTTACAAGCTCCGTTTACTTTCAATGTAACAGAAAACGTCAATATTCTCTCATATTGACGTGTAGTAAAGTCATATTGTGTGTGTAATGTATACTCTTTCGTGATTGGTGCACTTTTCTGTTCATTTCAAAGAAAGTATGGCACGTGATGTAAAAAATGTCGTTTTCATTGTGAAAATTCACTTGATGTAATGACAATATGTTTGCTTCAAATAAATATTTCTGATGAAAATTAAATGTTAAAACCTATTGTTTTATTCTAATTATACGTTTAAACATTTTAAATGCGTATGCAATATAATGTATTGGGATATATTATGCACTCGCTCCTAAAGTCGCGCAATATTGTTACGCAGAAGAACTCGTGCATATATCCAAATACAAATCTAATAACCTATAATTATTGAGAGTTCTGAAAAACTTGAAAAAAAAGATGTAAGAATTATCAAACTCGGATAACAAACAAAGAAGAAATGAAACGGATATGGGAGTATGGGATATGGGAGTAGCTATTTTTAGAATTTAATTGAATATTGTTTAACGGCTCACCAACACAGCATATGTTAGAGCTGCCCCAGAGAGAGGAGAAGGATACATAGAAATCCGGGAACCTTGCCCTACTCTTATTATCATATAGATTCCTATGGTTCTTTATCGTGCACGGACCCATACACGGAACCGCCCGGTTTGCGTCCCCATCCGACTAACTAAGGACGGACGCTAAGGGTGTCTTGCCCAAGAACACACCGACGAAACTCAGTGGCACCACGGAGGATTGAACCCGGGGCCTCCGGTTACAAATCCGCCGCGCCAGCCCTCAGCTATTTTTAGAAGTGTGATGTCATAGCTCTAAATTACCATATTGGCAAATATCATTTAAAGCAAAGAAAATCACTGCAAATGAATGCAAAATCATTTACTAGCCATATAATGCATTATGAACTGTGATGTCATACTTCTCAAAATGGCGTCTTCCATATCCGTTTCAAAAGAACCTTCGAATGATCATATCTTCTTTGTTCACTATCCGATTTAGATAATTATTTCACCATTGACTAAGGTTTTCAGAACTTTCAATAATAAATATGTTTGGTTTTATGACTACACTCCAGCTCCTACATTCCCTTTAACTTATTCCAGTACAAAGCATTATTTAATTGTATGGGGCACTTGTTTGTAACAAAGTATTTTGGGACTTTTCTGACAGAATTTTAATAATACCGAAATTAGTGATACCGACATGTTTAGTGATTAATAAACATATATTACGTTCTGAAATCGGTTAAGAAATAAGAATTGTCACAGAATAGGCGGTTTGTCAGGGCAATTATCACTGCAAATATTCCGCTCCATTAAAATTAGAAATTCAAAAAAGTTAGTGTATAGTAAATGCTAAAGGAAGTTATTTAAGATTTCTTACATTTTCATTAACTAAAAACTAAGGTCCATTTAATTATAATTTAGGGGAGTATTTTCAGAAAACGTTCATGTAAATACTGTCAAAACCTAGGCTGAATTATGGGTTCCAAAAACCAGTGACGAAGTCATTGGCAATGTTGCTTGATAATTGTTTACCTATTTGAATAAATAAAGACAGTTTTATTTCCACTACTACTTGTACAGTAGGTAAGTCAAGAGACGTGTGGTTAGTATACAATTCCAGAGTCCAGAAACCACGTGACTTTTTGATCGGTTTCACGGAAAAAAATGTAAACAAAGAGCTCGATTCAGGTAGATTTTTTCTTCACAACTTAATATCTAACGAATTTGTTCAAACAAAGCGCACATACCCTCACATTGTGATCTCTTCTCTCCGCCGCAAAAGGCAATTTGGTTCATTCAGCACTTTCTGAGATTAGCCCTCCCAAATTGTACATGGTCATAAATGTCTTTCGTTTCCATGACTGGGAGGGCTAATCTCAGAAAGTACTAAATAAATCGAATACCTTTACGGCGGAGGAAAGAGCTCACTTTGAAAGGGTATGTGCACTTTAGTCGAATTACGTTCGATACATACACTGAACAAAATTGCTAAGTATCAACTTTTGTATCTTAACTAATTTTCTTATTTTAAATATATTTTATAATAGATATATGATAAGTATTTTGTTTTGACCCATAGTTTGTAAATATTTATTTTTTGTTTAAATTGTTACATCTTTTGAGAGTTACCCTCCCTTTATATAAAAACATGAAATGTACTGATAAAAGACATAACATGAGTCAAAGATCGCCTAAAGATATAAAATTCTTAAAATTGGTATGAAATAAAGGAAAAAAACATAAAAAATTGACTCATTTATCGCAGATTTTGCGTCTATAAAAAAATGAAATATGGATAATCTTAAATTACCTCCCTTTACATTGAATATTGTTTGAAATTCAAGTAACTGTAATTCAGCTTTAACACTAAATATTTCGAAAATTTCTTTTGCAAACGCATTTGTAGTGGTAATGCTAGTAAAACATTATGTCAACATAATTTTAACTGACATATTTTAGAATTAGGAACATCGAAAGCTTCACTAATTCGAAGTACTTAATAAAATCCTATATACCCAGTTGTATAAGTGTAATAACTTATTTTTAAGAAAACACATTGACTTAAACGTTTTAAAATATGTTCGTGCAATCAGAGCAGACGATTTACACTCGTTATTTTGAAGTTTAACCGATCTGTAATCAAGCTCAAATACACAAAACAATGGGAATATTATTGACATATTCTTAGGTTGATACTTAGCAATTTGGTTTAGTATATTTAGAAAGCTATGAAGCGAACACCTACCTGAATCGAGCGTTTTGTTTATTATTTGTTGCCGTAAAACCGATCTAAAAGTCACGTGGTTTCGCCACGCTGAGTTCGTCAGTTGTTATTATTACCTGATCTCCTATATATATGCTATATCGTCATTTCTTGCTAATTCACTAAGGAAAAGACTGTTCCCGGTGAAAACGAACTGTTCCCGGGCTTTAGTTTCGACTGTTTCCCTCACGTGCTGGAAATTCGTTTGCGTGACGTCATGTTGCTTTTTTCACCATAGGTTCCCATTATAAAACAAATTTTCATTTTGACTGTTTCGTACAGTAACATTTATCAGGTAATAAAACAGTTATCACATGTGTGTTTGGGGAACAGTCAAAACTGTTTTCCCTTGGTGTCGGGGGATGTCAGTGTGAACTGTTTCCCACGGCCTATCGGCCTCGGGAAACAGTTCACACTGCCATCCCCTCCACCTCGGGAAAACAGTTTTGACTGTTCCCCAAACACACATGTGATAACTGTATATTATTACCTGATCTCCTATATAAATGCTATATCGTCATTTCTTGCTAATTCACTAAGGAAAAGACTGTTCCCGGTGAAAACGAACTGTTACCGGGCTTTAGTTTCGACTGTTTCCCTCACGTGCTGGAATTTCCCCGATTACTATTTATAGAAGGAACCTCAAAAACTCGGCATTTTCCGCTGCACTTCGTGACGGGCGGAAAATGCCGAATTTTCCAACACATTGAACATTTCCGAACTGTCACGGAAATTGTCGGATAATTTACAAGCGTCTATTTCACCATAGGTTCCCATTATAAAACAATTTTTCATTTTCACTGTTTCGTACAGTAACATTAATCAGGTAATAAAACAGTTATCACATGTGTGTTTGGGGAACAGTCAAAACTGTTTTCCCTTGGTGTCGGGGGATGTCAGTGTGAACTGTTTCCCGAGGCCTGTCGGCCTCGGGAAACAGTTCACACTGCCATCCCCTCCACCTCGGGAAAACAGTTTTGACTGTTCCCCAAACACACATGTGATAACTGTATACTCTGTCACGGTATAATCCTTGCATTAAAGAAACTAACCCTCCAAATAACGGCAGAATTACACGGCAAACCGTTTATCAAAACACTAGCCATTTGTTCAGGTCATATACTAATGTATATGTGTCGATTAAAAGTATAGGTTTAGTGAAGGGTTCTTTAAATACCCGGGATTTAATATGCATAAAATGGATTATGAGTTGGTAACTCTTAAATCGACGCTCCAGTTTTGTGGTTTGGTCTGGCTGGTTAAAGCCATTTTTATTGTGTCTATAGAGTTTCGATTATCAAAATAGGTAAATTGTATATATGTACCTCGTCTTCAATAGGTTTAGAAACGGTGTACATTTGTTGTAAAATTTGGCTGTTGTTGACGGGATAGCTACGATTCACAAATGTTTTTATCGCAGTATAGTAAAAGCTAACGTTATTTAAGATGTCTTACTTTAACGTTTTGTTACATAATGTTGTTATGTCTCGACGTATTGAGAGTCATGAATCGGTACATGTCCTCAGAACAAGGAGCACAACTGTATTCTAGACTTCTAACCAGTCTGTTTATTCGTTTAGTGGTAATAGTCCTACATTATATCCTCATCTACAGACATTCAATAGTAGTGACCCTCTGTTAGGTGTTTTTTCAATATACCATATTAGCTTATTTATTATTTTGCATATGCCATATAGCCAACTTTTTATTTTCCATATGGCATATGAGTTTTTTTTTACCTATCTTTTCCAGGTAGACAACTTTTTGTCCATATTGTCTTATGAGGCAAATACTTTTTCCATATGCCATATGGGACGCCCATAAATGGACGTCAGTAGTATATGGTTCACATATTGATGAACACCACTTAGACTTACTGTCAGTAGTAAGTAAGCAAGTAGCGAACAGACTCAATAAAACTGAGACTGCTACGTTCCTCTCTTGTTTGTGTCTGTTGCTTCCATGGGATCACCTTTTCAGTATGTATTAACATTCACACTAGCGTTTGTTTAGTGCTGTGTGGCGGCCGTAAAAAGTCGCACTGACTACAAATCAGTAAGTTTGCCAAATTGTCAAAGCTTCGGGGCATAGTATTTTGTTAGATACTTGGACCATACGTTGCTGGACATGGGGGAGGAAAATCTCTATGTTCACCGCCATATGCATGCCATCTTCGGGATGGTTAAAATTCTGTACTGTTGATTTTATGAATATTGAGTTCTGCTCAACCCGGGGCTAGAGGGCGTGAGCGGTAGCTAGAATATTTCATTATATTAACAGAGTTTGATACGTTTCCCTCTTGTTTGTGTTTGTTGCTTAAAGTAGCTATTCCGCCAACAACAACCAATTTTTACAAAATATGTACGCCGTTTCTAAACCTACTGATGATGAGGTGCATGTATAACTTGCATATTTTGAGAATTCAAACTCCATAGACAGAATATAAATGGCTCTAACCAGCAAGACCAAACCCCAAAACTGGAACGTTGAATTAAGAGTTGCCAGCTCATAATTCATTTTATGCGTATTCAGTCAGGGCTATTTTAAGAAGCCTTGAATAATCCTATATTTTTAAGCGGCACATATACAATATTATATGACCAAAACACCTGGATAGAGTTTTGATAAATGATTTTGTGTATTTTGCCGTTAGTAGGCGGTTTAGTGCGTGTAATACAGTAACGAACTGAATCATTACCATTAACTCCAGCTGCTACTAGCACTGCAGGAATAACAAGAGTTACACAGCTTGGCATACGGATGAAATATTTATTGAGCAAATTACGTATGTAGCGTTTAACCGTGATCCCGCTAAGCATGACTATAATAGCCGTTGCGTTCATCGTTGCGTTCATTGTAAACCCAGATCAGCCTGCGAGTAACTCCATTTGTCAAATAAATTAAATGGTCTTAATTCAAAGAAAGAACCGTCCAGGATATATATGTAGCGGGTTAAGGGTTTTAAAGACTTTAGGGCGGACCGATAGCTTGGTAACCTAATCACGATCATTACCGTGAAGTTAATGAACTTTAAAATACGGGATTTATTTTCCAGAGGGAGATGAAAATCGAATATGTGCGGGATTTTGAAATATTGGACTTATTTCCTGAGGTAGAAACAGACGATTTAATCGTTCCGAGGGAAATTCCAAATTTGAAAATAAACGTTCATTAAGTTTTACATTACATTTTTCCTAATTAAACGCCAATTATCTGAATTGAGCACGTTTATCACCGCGCGTTATGAAATTTCTTTGCGTATGAATAGCAAAAAACGTATCGTTATTGAATGAAGAATGTCAGTTAGTGAATTGAAGTTTTACTTAGACTCTGTCACCCGGCCCGCTTTAGATTTCTTCGTTACACTATGCTACACGGATCCAGAGACATATGCATGATACGTTCTTGGCAGGCCGATACTAAGTTTTAATATTTGGAGAATACATTACAGAAATCCTTTTCATGTTATTATATACAATTTTTGAGGATTTATACTCAGTCCTAGTTAATTTGCAATCATTGGGAAACACTGCATACAGCATTCATCATCAATACAAACCATGCAACGAGATAACATGGCGTTGACACAGATAATAATTCATTAAGAAATTTAATGACGGTACATCCGAATATTACTCCAAACCTTACACATATCATAGACATACGTGTCCATGATGTTAATAATGTTTGGTTAGTGTTGTGTCCGTTACATTATGTTTTTAAATCATTTTCTATTTTCCGCATGTTAAAATAAATTAGAACAATTAACTATTACAATTTTCGTTGCAACATTCCTTTAGACATATGTTGCAACCCTAAAGGTAGCAACTGCACTAAAGGTAACACGCTGCACTAAAGATGACACTTTTGGGACTAAAAGTAACAACCTATACTAAAAGTAACACAAATGTCTTCACTAAAGGTAACAATTGCTGCTCTAAAGGTAACATGATTTTGACTTGCACGAAAGATAACACCCCAATGCACTAAAGGTAACAACACATTATTGATATAATACGTATGTTGCAACCCTAAAGGTAACAACTGCACTAAAGGTAACACGCTGCACTAAAGATAACACTTTTGGGACTAAAGGCAACAAGCTACACTATAGGTAATACAAAAAATCTGCATTAAAGGTAACACCTGCTGCACTAAAAGTAACACGATTTTTGACCTGCACTAAAGGTAACAACACATTCTTGGTGCTATTCTTATTGTATATTCAGGTTGCTCAGCTAAACATGTTATTTATTTTAGCAGAATGCTTCCACTTGTGTTGAACAAATAAAATATAATTGTTAATTTTAGTATTAATTGTGTAATGTTGTGACCTCATTTTAAGATTCTGCTCATAATTATATTCTTACATCGAAACGAGCATTCATCTTGTTAAATGTTTACCAATGATTAAACATTCCGATTAATTTATTCAGGGCTAATTGTAAATCTATATCTTTAAAACCACTTTTAACATGTTTAAATTGATAATAGTTATTAAAAGCTTTGACAAGTTCGAAAACCAGCCAGATCGGATTAGTAACACCGGAGTTATGGTCCTTGAATTAGTTTAATATGCTGTATTATAGGTTATTGCATTTGTATGGCTAAATATTACTTGGAACGAGTTGTTTTGGCAAAGGACGACGAGCTTGCGAGTCGTCCTGCGCCAAAACAACGAGTTCCAAGTAATATTTAGCCATAAAAATTCAATAACCTTTTTATTGTATACTTTCATATTGTTTTTGATCAATGTTAATTGTATGACTATTACTTTTCATTGTATGTGTGTTATTTTTATAGCTTTTGATGGAATTTCTATCTTGCCATTCAGTTTCATTTTGTGTGGATGATTATTTTGCGCGAAAACGACGTCGACGTCGGATGACGTCATTAAAAACATCAAGCGATTTTCTGAAGTTTGTTTACCATTCGATAACGTTAAAAACAGTGGGTGAGTGACCATTTGAATTATTTTATCAATTTTTGCCATAAAAGGTTGAAAAAAACTCGTATTTTTTTGTTGACACTATAGGAAGGATTTCGTTATTTTTATTTGAAAGTAGTTCCATGTTTCTATTTCGCGGCTCTTAGCAAGCACAAGCAAAAGTTCCCGTGCAATATCAATGCGTGCAATATCGTAGAATATTGCACGCTTAGCTCAATGCAAACTAAACGGGACAATATGAAAGTATACAATAAATAAGTATATCGTCCTTAAGACGATAGAGCCTTCATTTTTATCGGATCGTTACCAGACTAGGCATGATTGTTGATAATAATAGAAGCTCGGACAAGTTTGAAAACCAGATAGATCACAATGGTAACACTAGAGTGATGATCCTTTAATGATTTAAAAATGTTTTATATTTTGCTTCATTGGCGCCTTAGAACCTTCAATATCCATTCGAGCTTTACCAAACTCGGTCAGGTAAATGTATGCTTGGACAAGGTCGAAAACCAGCCAATTCTGTTAAGGTACACCACGTTGACCCTTGATTTTTTTATTCGGAAACGCTATATTTTGCTTTGTTAAATCTCCAGACATTTCATCTTTCATCTCATATTTTTTAAACTTGGTCAGAGTCTATATATTAAAGATTGCTTGATACAGTTGAATAACTAGCCAAATTTGAGAAGCAATAGCGGAGTTGATGCCCTTGAATGAATGAAAAGTGATATGTTTTGATTTGTTAAAATTGTAGGTCCTTTTTATTTATCTTTATCAAACTTGTGTTTAATGGTAATATCGATAACGAAGCTAGGACAAGTTTGATAGCCAGCAATTTATGACTCAGATCCTATGACACAACATGCAACCACGCATGCACGCATACACGCACACACGCACACACGATCGCACATACACATACACCCACCCATCCACCCATAACACACCCATCCATCCATCCATCCATCCATCCATCCATCCATCCATCCATCCATCCATCCATCCATCCATCCATCCATCCATCCATCCATCCATATCTATCTATCTATCTATCTATCTATCTATCTATCTATCTATCTATCTATCTATCTATCTATCTATCTATCTATCTATCTATCTATCTATCTATCTATCTATCTATCTATCTATCTATCTATCTATCTATCTATCTATCTATCTATCTATCTATCTATCTATCTATCTATCTATCTATCTATCTATCTATCTATCTATCTATCTACACACACATCTATTTATCTACACACTCACACACACACCTATCTGTCTACACACATCTATTTATCACGGTTGATGCGTAATATAGCGTTGATTTTATAGTTGGTGAGTGATAAAGCTGTGAGTGTACGATTGACAAGTAATATAGCTATGATTGTACGGTTGATGAGTTATATAGCTGTGAGTATTAAACTGCCGTGTATTTTAGTGTTTTTTGTTTAGTATTTGTTCTTTTTGTGTCTGTATACCCCTGATGAAGGCGTAAGCCGAAAGCGCTTGGGTTTTTATAAACTGTAGCACTGTAGCACTGTATACATGTTTTTCCCCCCATCTATATATATATATATATATATATATATATATATATATATAGCATTATATAGTATAATATAGTATAATATATATATATATATAATATAGCAGTAGCATGAAACGTGGTAATTCATCCTTCTTAAACTGACCTGTTGGTTGTGTTCAAAATGTGACGTCATTGGTACTCACGTGTATATTGAAACGAATACATTTTTGCATTGTTTATTTTATAAAGTGTTACATCAGAAATACCTCGGGTAGAAGCTTCTTATTCTGTATCAAGATAATTGCTTAAAATATGGCTTGCTATGATGTGTCTCTATCAATTGATTGTTATGAGAAACAGTCAGCTGTGCGCGTTGCTCCTCGATATGGCCAGAACCCTAAGTAATTGGAAAGCTGCTAAAATTTATGTTTCATTTGAAGCTCAAAAAGAAATTCAAAGTGTATGCGTTTGGGGTCATCACAGTGCTGACATTACTGTAAGGGTGTCATATTAAGTGTTATTAGAACTTTGTTTTTATTTTATTAGGGGATGGCGTAGCCTCGGTCAGCCGGCCTGCTTCAGTTTTCTTCGTTACGCTATGATATGCGGATCCAGAGCCAGGGACTGAGGAAAATAGGACGTTTGAAAACATCCCAAACGTTGAGTGACAAACACTCACAGAAACAAAAAACAATCAACGATCAGTGGCAAAATGGCCGCTTGGGTTAACCCTCATTGTTGCACTAATTTATCGATGATGATGTAAGTAGACGTAGTAGTAGCAATAGTAGACGTGATAGCAGTATTAGTTGTTGTGGTGGTAGTAGTACAGTAGTTGTAGCTGTATTAATTCTAGTAGTATTAGTAATAGAAGTAGTCGTTATCGTCGTCGTCGTTGTCGTAGTAGTAGTCGTCGTCGTCGTCGTAGATTTCCTTATCGTAGTAGTAGAAACATCTTTACATTTATACTAAACTCGTCCTAACTTAAACTAATGCGCTTTGTTGCACTAATTACTAAATAGATGATGTTATAATTAGTCATTACACGTAGTGTTAAAAGTGATAGTAGTAGTAGTGATTGTGCGATGACCGGACATATTGTGGACCCTATGATGATGTCTACCTATATCCTTATAGGACGGTAGTGTTTTATGTTTGTCTTTAGTCATGTCTTGTCGTATCCTTAACGGTTTTCTTGTCGCTCTGGCTTCTGCCAAGTCACTGAGTACTTACTTTGTGGCTGTATAGGCTTTTGTTTTTTTATATTATATATATAGGATCATTTATGAGTTTTACTTATATTGGTTATTAATGCTACCTTTCCCTGTTCGATTTTTATACGTTTTTTCGTTGTCGTCGTCGTCGTCGTCGTCGTCTTCTTAGTCGCCGTCGTAGTAGTACTAGTAGTCGTCTTTTTCGTTGGCGTAATAATAGTATAAATCGTATTTTTATATAGATCTACCTTTGTTTGTCGTTGTCGTCGTTTTCATCGTAGTTGTCGTCGTCGTACTGGTAGTTAATAGTCATCGTTTTCGTCTTCGCCGTCGTCGTAGTTAGTATACATCATGAAGGTTTTGAAAATGCATGATGCACTTTCTGATATATTTCTTCTGTTTTCACTATAATGGGCATTGTAGCATAATCACTGACAATTCTCTTTATAATAACACAGGTGTAAATCGTTTAATTGATAATAACACCTGTCAGAATAAATGGTGTACTACAACTATCAGTTATTGGAATTTAGAGTATGGCAGGGAGCTGAAATGGACATGCTACAATAGAAATAGAGTATGGTTTCATTTCGTTGATTAATTTAAACACCTCGATGGGTATGTCGAACATACTCTATCTATTACATATATAAATGCACCTATATTATTTAGTTAAAATGTTAATCAAAGTGACGGGTATGGGATGGTTTGGAATTACGAAGTTGTGCATTTGAGAATAGAAAGGATTAACAGGACAGTGAAATATTAATAACATTTAACAATTAAATATAGTTAATATATCATTATGAGTATAATCTCCGCGGCTGGTGGTTTATGAACATTTAATATATATATATATAGGGAGATATATTTGTGAACTACCAAGGACAGACAACCTTCGGACGAACTACGGCAGGGCGCCTAGCTATGACGAGATACACAGAAATCAAGCGTATATATTCACTCCTTAAAAACAGGTAGCTGCAACACAAGTATGCGCGTGCAAGAAGATTTAGGGCGTTGCAGTTTTCAGTATGTAGTAAACAAAACAACTCGATCCAATCAAGAAATAGCATTATCACGCGGCATGAGCATGACCCATGTTTTGATTATTACAGCCAACCGCTTTTGTATATTACTGGGCAAGTGCAATGTCAAGGAGTGCTGTTTTGGTAATGGTTTAGTCGTTTTGATTGACAGGTTGTGTGTAAAGATTACAACTGTGCACGCGTAAAATATACCGGCATTTATAGCACGGTTTAGGCGCAGACCTCAGATTTATGAAAATTATATCATAAGCAAGAACAATGGAAAACCATTAGAGCTACGGTACAACATGAAATTATGGCCTTTTTCATATTTGGTGAGCATCATGCAGCAGTATTCGGATATTAAAAAAAGTTGCGCTGAAGTCAAGGAATTTGGGGTGGGGACATGTTCATGAAGTAAACCAAGGGGAAAAAGTGTGACCAGTGTGGGACCCGAACCCGGGACCCCTCGCTTACAGGGTAAGTGCTCTACCAACTGAGATAACCAGGCAACCGGGTAACCAATATCACCACACTCCTATCCCTTTTAACAGCTACGTACCCCAGTTCTTCCAGACCCCCGGTGAAGCTATCCCGCGTTTACCATGCTATCCCATATTCACCGAATTATCATTGTCAGTGAAATAAACCAAGGGTAAAGACTGCGGCTGGTACGGGACTCAAACCGAAGCCCCTCGCTTACAGGGAGAGAGAGTTCTCTAAAGTAACCAACTGAGCTAACCGGGCCGCCAATATCACGCCCCCATGGTATATTTGCAATATATATACTGGCACTCTATCGAAAAACTATGGGAACACTATATATATAGATGGGGAAAAAACATTTATACAGTGCTACAGTTTACAAAAACTCAAGCGCTTTCGGCTAACGCCTTCATCAGGAGTACACAAACACGAAAATAACAAATACGAAACAAAAAACACTAAAATACACGGCAGTTTAAATAAAACTCTTTGAAAAACAACTTATAGTTTGGCAGTGTTGCAGAAACTGCTTACTTTGAATAGACACTCTGGAGCCAAATGTGATACTAATAAAAGAACATATCTGGTTGGATGAGGGAAGAACTGTACCCTGACATTTAGTTATGAAGAGAGAGTAAAAATGTGAAAAAGATAACACAAGCCCTATCTCAAAACCTTAAACCTAAAATCGATACTGCAGGATAAAATATAAAGCAACTCCAAAGCTAGTAAAAACAATGACTAAGGCTAAACAAATTAAATTAAATAAATGGAGATATTTTGATCAAGGGAAGTAACAAAAGTACTAATAATAGAACATTGCTGGTTGGATAAAAGTAAAATTGTACGCTGACATTTATTATTAGTTATGAAGAGAGAGTATGTGAGTGAATAACCCTACCTCTATATATAAGACAAAGAATCGATACTACAGGATATAGCAAAAACAACTCCAAAGTTAATTGAATAAGGCTAAAATAATATATAAATGGAGAAAATTGGATCAAGGGAAGTAATAAAAACCGGAGTATGTGTGTTAACATTTATATATTCTGTAAGATGTATCTAGTCCCCTTTGTTGATTCCTACTGGATATTTTGTGTTTAAGCGTCTTATCCAGTACGTTTCACGCAATTTACGTTCTGCGTCGGTCCAATTTGGATTGTGTTCGATGCATGTCAGAGACAAGTCGTTGAACGTGTGGCCTTCTGAACTGAAGTGTTCGGCCGCTGGCGACCTAGCAAACCTACGTAATTTACAATCGGAGCGATTGAGGTTAAATCGGAGGTTCAACGCCTGCTTTGTTTCACCGACATACTGTTTTTTTGCAAATAAAGCACATCATTAAGTAGATGACGTTTGCGGATTTGCAGTTTGTGACACTTTTGATTGTGTTTTTGGCACCGAGTGAAGATAAGAAATAATTTGCGGGAGACATGTATATACAAGTCTGACATCTCGATGTATGGCAATTTTCTCCATTTATATATTATTTTAGCCTTATTCAATTAACTTTGGAGTTGTTTTTGCTATATCTTGCAGTATCGATTCTTTGTCTTATATATAGAGGTAGAGTTATTCACTCACATACTCTCTCTTCATAACTAATAATAAATGTCAGCGTACAATTTTACTTTTATCCAACCAGCAATGTTCTATGATTAGTACTTTTGTTACTTCCCTTGATCAAAATATCTCCATTTATTTAATTTAATTTGTTTAGCCTTAGTCATTGTTTTTACTAGCTTTGGAGTTGCTTTATATTTTATCCTGCAGTATCGATTTTAAGTTTAAGGTTTTGAGATAGGGCTTGTGTTATCTTTTCCACATTTTTACTCTCTCTTCATAACTAAATGTCAGGGTACAGTTCTTCCCTCATCCAACCAGATATGTTCTTTTATTAGTATCACATTTGGCTCCAGAGTGTCTATTCAAAGTAAGCAGTTTCTGCAACACTGCCAAACGATTAAGTTGTTTTCCAAAGAGTTTTATTTAAACTGCCGTGTATTTTAGTGTTTTTGTTTCGTATTTGTTATTTTCGTGATTGTGTACTCCTGATGAAGGCGCTAGCCGAAAGCGCTTGAGTTTTTGTAAACTGTAGCACTGTATAAATGTTTTTTTTCCCCATCTATTAATTTATTCCAACATTTTCGTATCCCCTCGGGGATCCAGTGCTTTTTGAAAGGTATTTTGTAGATGTATGTATTTTCTCACCCTTATATATATATATATATATATATATATATAACATAAAAGTATACTCACAAATAAAAGGCTCTTTAAGACTTTTCCTGAATGTGTGTTGGGTTGGTGGGTGGGGGAAACAGCTGCCCCTGTCAGGCCCTGATTGCATATAACAGAAACATATTTAACGCATGACATGTTATCGCCTTTGTAACACAACTACTTTAACGTGTATGTGTTAGACCTGACACATGTTAATTGTTTAGGTTAATTGTTTAGTTATACCTAGATTACCGTACACACTAGTGCTAGACTGTTTACACTTTTATCGCGTCGTTTTATGACGTCATTAATGTGTTCCGTGAAGATAATATACTTATAGAAACAGCTGCTTCTTCTATAATAATTCTGCGGCAAATCGTTCGCACACGTTTCAGGTAACAATCAAAATTACTGATTTTATTGAATGATACGTTTTATATTAAGATATTATTAGTCCTACGCACGGTGTAAGCGTCATGTATCAAGTCACCGTTTGTCGTATAAACCACGTAAATCCGAAGAAAAAACCCGAAATCTCAGCTCTATATATATATAACGATCTTCAACAAAAACGTATTCAAAGTTATCAATTACTGACTTTAAATCGAAAATCATTAACAATACATGTCTGCAACTTAATTTCAAGGACAACTAATGAGTATTATTTGACTGAATTTAGCACCTATGTGTGCACATTTGTAACACGAAGACGCATGCGCAAAGACACGCGAAGACACAAAATGCGTTAACATTAATTGGCAATTTTGCATACAAATTAACACAATTAACAATTAAAACTATGACCGATTGCTAGTAAATAATATTATTGATATTTTAGTTGGAATATATTTATTAATACTGCCATTCTCGCAAAGTATTAGGCCAATTTTAACTGAAGGCTAGACTTGTTGAAAGACCGCAACATTTTGAAATATGGATCATGTTTGATCGGAAGTATATCGTAATAAAACTCACGGTAATCGAAAGGCCAAACTAATATGAATGATACAAACCTGATATCATCACAACATTAAAAGTAAAACCGGAATTATAAGCTTTCTAAAACACAACGTATGCGTGCACATTCCGAAGTGCGTGTGGATCTCACGTGACACCAGCATTTATAACACGGTTTAGGTTCAGATCTTCAGGTTTATGAAAAATATATCATAAGCAAGAATAAAGGAAAACCATTAGAGCTATGGTACAAATAAATGATTGTACCGTAGCTCTAATTGTTTTCCTTTGTTCTTGCTAATGATTTAATTTTCATAAACCAAAAGGTCTGAGCCTAATTGCCGGTATATTTCAGCCGTGCTATAAATGACAGATTCGGCAGTTATACCATGGTCTATCCAATTTTACACGCGCGTAGTTGTAATGTTTACACACAACTTGTCAATCAAAATTGAATTACCGTCATTGAATGGCTATGGTACAAAACATTTATAGCATATTTTTCTCGTATGCGAATTATACTGCACTCTCGGGCCTGCGGACCTCGAGAAGCAGTATAAATCGCATATACTCGAAATAATTATGCTATAAATAGTACATAAACATTATCGTTTGTCGTTATTTCCTGATAATATACCGATTATTATGATAATCTCTATTAGATTAGTTACTAAACTATTCATTGCTACTTTCGGTATTCCCCGTACTTCGCACCTGTTATATTTCGGAATGCACGGTACGGCACGGCTTTTACCGGCAGACTGCTACACAGCCATCAGTTTGAGTGAAACGGGACATGTGCAGTGAAGCAGTCAACTTTTACCGCCAACCTCCAATCGTGAACGCTCGGCCAATCCCTTCATTCTTCGCCAACCTCATGTAGACGCTTGTTTACGTTATAAGACATATTCGCGTTAATTTGTACAGGATCAAATCCCTTCAAAAACAGTGTATTACTTAAACTTTAGTTAAAATCACTTAATGTTTTCCAACGCTTACATATTGATCAATAGTTGTCAATATACGGATATTTTGCCCGTTTACAGCCTTGCAAATGGTACTACTTTTATCGCGCTGTAATCTGGTGCACTTTGGTTTCTAGTAGACATCCGTTGTGAGCCAGAATTCCCACTACATAGAAACGGTTACATAAACATTATATAAACATATTGCCTTGAACAAATATAATGTTTGGCATTGATAATAATTCTGTAAACAACTTCGACATGTGTTAACTACCGATTGTTATTTTCGAGGAAGTGCATTTCAAATGTTTTAAAATCTCATTGAAATGAGAACGATTTTCGATAACCTATAAACGATGTTCCAATCATATTTGCTTTAGTTTTATCACCGACTTTCTTTACAAACGACATTAGTAATTGCCATATCTATGTCACTTTATCATTGACCCCGAATTTAAATCGGCGTATGTGCAAGCAATAAGATGACGTAATCACATGTCCGTCATGAAACATGATCTAATCAGAATCATTTAGATAGTCAAGTTGGGTACCTCTAACAAGCCATCGATACAAATACTTTCTCACTTCCTTTTTGGCAGATCCCAAAACAACACAAAACCAAAGACAGTAAACAATATCCGCACATGAAGTTTCCCATCAGGATTCGAGAACTACGATTGACAGCATCAAATAAATCATTAATATATAGGTTGTCTAAAACAAATCAGTACACGGAGTTTTAAGTGTCCTTCCCGTCCCTCGGTGGCGCCCCGAACAAACTTATGACGTGTTGATTATCTATGAAATAACAATTCAATACCATTTTCTCATTTGTCACGTGACACATTTCTGTTAATCATTTGACATTAATTAATGGATATGTAAAATGAAACCTTCAGTTTTATGTACGATTTGAAATTACGCTAAAATCAGGGCATTTTGCAGTCACGTGATTTATGAATATTTAATATTCATGGCGCTAGAGCAACACGTGTTTGGCTAGCTGCATTTGGTCACGCAACATGGGGTTGTCAGTTGTTATCCTGGCTGTCTTATTTGCGACTATTTGCAATGGAGAACAGAGGTAAGTACAGTATTCTATATTTGTAATTTGCAATATGTACTCTTGTAAAAATTGTCCGTCACGTTATTTGGTAAATGATGGACAAAGGAGGCTAGGTTAATATTTAGTTGGTGGTCATTTGAAAGGGGCAATTCGATCTTAGCAAACGTATTAATGCACACAGAGTGCTTTTGGAGACACTATACATATATATCGGAACGTTCATTTCGAAAACAAATGAAGAATAAGACAGAATTTATATCTAAAAGTGGTATACACATCTATATAAATTTAAAGGCGCCGAAATCTTGTAAATACTGGAA
This sequence comes from Cyrtodaria siliqua, assembly GCA_037043455.1. Classification (NCBI taxonomy): domain Eukaryota; kingdom Metazoa; phylum Mollusca; class Bivalvia; order Adapedonta; family Hiatellidae; genus Cyrtodaria; species Cyrtodaria siliqua. The sequence continues at coordinate 132,481 of JAWPHD010005627.1, read as the reverse complement.
TAAATAATAGTAACTTAATATTCGTTCATTCAACAATTATTTTCAATACCATGGGAAAAACACTATCAAAACAAATGCATGTACATGTATGCTGTAAACTATATTGTCTCCACCGATTTTCAAAATTGAGCTATATTTGTGAGCAGTAAAAAATGCATGTTGCATTGATGTATAAGTTATTATGATTGCATATGACATAACACATTTAGTTCAAGCAGGTGCTTCAAACAATACATAACACGTCTGGTTCAAGCAGGTGCTTCAAACAATACATCTTTATTTACACTGTCCCATTTTATTGGGTTGACGGAGGGTAAGTGTGAGGTTTGGTGCACCCTAGAACCTGGTTTAAACCCCAGCGGCCTTTTTTACCACTGACCGTTCCAAGGCGGTAGCGGTAGGGATTAAGTCGACGGGGATTATTTGTATTTACACTTTCCTTTTCAGGGATGATGACAGAGTAAGAGTGATATTAGGCGCACCCTTGAACGGGTTTAAACTCCCCGGTGGTCCCCTAGCGGCTCTTTTTACCACTGACTGTTCCAATGCGGTAATCCTATTATCAACACGTTTGTGTTTGTGATGTCTTATCTTGCCCTTTGTTCATCTTTAAAGTTGTTCTTTGTTTCTGGGTGTGTTTATAGTTGACTGTAGTCCTTGAATGCTACTTTTCCTGTTCGATTTTATATGTACTTGTGTTTGGTTTCTAGAAACAGTTCCAGAGGATAAATCTATTATGAGTTTAATTCACCTGTCAGTAAACCGGTAGTGACCCTGGAATCAAATTAAAAGTTCTGAGTTTTGATCATCATTTAAGGGTTACAAAAACACGTTGGTGGCGTTTTTGAGTAGAATTATTCATCCATAACGATAGGGTCGATGTAACATTACCTGCAAGGTCAAGAACTCTGATATTTTGCTTACAACAGCAATCCGTTATGGTTTTAACCAACTTGAAGATTGTTCAAATGATGACTCGGTGGTAACAAATGACCACTCCAGATGCAATTGTTTAAAGAAGTCATAAATTGGAAACGTTTAATGTTTGTCTGCAGTCATGTCTTGTCGTGCCCTCAATGGTTTATTCTCTTGTTGCTCTGGCTTCTGCAAAGTCATTGAGTACCTTCTATGTGTCATTCTAGGCTATTGTTTTTTTTTAGAACACATTGACCCTGTTGTGATCACTCTTCGTCCGTCGTCCGTCGTTGACTTTTCTTCAAACAACTTCTCCTCAGAAACCGCTTGGCTAATTTTGACCAAACTTCCTTAGGTGAATGCTTTTTAGATTTGTTAAAATTAGGTCAGCATGACATCCAAAATGGCCGCCATTACCATATATAATCGAAACATTAAAAAATCTTCTTCTCAAGAACTGCTGGACAGATTTCAACAGTTTTTCTTTTAAAATGATCGCCAACGCCTGGACCAAAGTTTATATATGAGATTTTGCATGTTTTTCATATAAACATATTGGAAAAAACTTTAAACAAATCTTCTTCTCTGAAACCACAAGGCACAGAGCTCTTATGTATTACATGTAGCATCTGCTTATGGTCCTCTACTAAGTTTGTTCAAATTTTAAGTTTAAGTTTAAAGTTTAAGTTTAATATTTTGCATTTACTACAAGATTATGGTCCTTTACTCAAGATTGTTCAAACGGTGACCCTGGGGTTACGTTTGGCCCGCCCCAGGGGTCACATGTTTTACATAGACTTGTATAGGGAAAAACTTAAAAAAATCTTCTTTTCTGAAACTGCTTGAGACAGATGTTTAATATTTTGCATTTGCTATAAGCTATAAGCTTATGGTCCTGTACCAAGTCTGTTCAACTGGTGACCCTGGTGTCAAATTGAGCCCCACCCCGGGGGTCACAGTTTTACATAGATTTATATAGGAAAAAGAAAATCTTCTACTCTGAAACTACACGAGCCTGTGGTTTAATATTTTGCATTTACTATAAAATTATAGTCCTTTACCAAGTTTGTTCAAATGGTGACCCTGTGGTCACAATTGGCCCCGCCCCGGGGTCACAGTTTTACATGGACTTGTATAGGGAAAAACTGAAAAAAAATTCTTCTCTGAAACTGCTTGAGCCAGATGTTCAATATTTTGCATTTGCTATAAAAGAAATATAGAAAGATCGGACAGGGAAAGTAGCATTCAAGGAAGACAGTAAACCACAAAACACAGAAACAAACACGCAAACAGACAAACAAGAAGGCAAAAGCAATAATAAATGCAAACGACATCACAAACACAAAAAGGGTTGACAATAGGGCTACCGCCTTGGAACGGTCAGTGGCAAAGTAGGCCACTGGGGGTTTAAACCGGTTCTAGGGTGCACCAAACCTCACACTTACCCTACTGTCATCCCATTAAAACAGGACAGTGTAAATAAAGAAATCCCCGCCATGATCTAATCTCTCACCAACAAGGTAGCATCAATAGGCAATATAAGTAAAACACAAATATGCTCGGGTAAATATAATACAAAAAAACAATAGCCTAGAAAGCCACAATGAAGGTACTCAATGACTTTGCAGAAGCCAGAGCAGTAAGAGAATAAACCATTAAGGGCACGACAAGAAAGATCATGGACAAACATCAAACGCCACCGTCCCAATGTGCTTTAGGTAGGCGTCATCATAGGGTCCACAGCCTGTCCGGTCATCGTACAATTAAAGAGGAAAGCATAGTGGCGAACTGTAAAAGGGTCCACCACCAAGCATGCAGGACGTTGCAAAATGATAGGGTCATAACCTCTTTTGATAAACTTTTTAACAAGTTCAACAAAGATAGTATGAAAGTGATCATGACCTAGAATCTTACGAAGTTTATAAATCACATCACCATAGAAGTCAGGTTGTGATAGTCCTTGTCGCAGAAGAGTCCTTAAATTACTTTTATATTTGGAAAGAAGATCAGGGTTACGATAATAAAATTTTGCAAAGGTTTTACGAAGTTTATGGTAACGGTAACCCTGATTGAGTAACTTTTTAGTTATACAAAGATTACGAATATTAAAGTCCTCAACTCGAGTACAAGCTCTAGAAAAACGAATAAGTTGAGACACATATACCCCATAAGAAGTTGCTCGGGGAACATCCCCATCCAAGTGGGGATAATTAACAATGTCAAAATTAAAATCATCTCTCTTGTCATAGATTTTGCTAATTATTTTACCATTTTCAATCGAGAGAACTAAATCAAGAAAAGAAGTGTTATTATCAGATATATTAGCTTTGTTAAGCTGAAGTTCTTTAGGATAAATATAAATAACCATAGTTGGAAAGAAAGGGTTGTCAATGTTCAATATGTCATCCAGATACCGAGAGGTGTCATTAAAGGCTTCAATAACATCTGCCTGGGTATCTGGTGAAAGACTCAACATGAAATCCCTTTCATAGCAAAATAAGAACAAATCTGCGACAAGTGGTGCACAGTTCGTACCCATAGGGATACCAACAATTTGTCTATAAATGGTGGTTCCATACCTGACGAAAATATTATCTAATAGGAAGATGAGTGCTTCACAAACTTCATAGCAAGTCCACATAGTATAATTGTCAAAACTGCCGTTAGTAAAAAACGCTTTTATATTATTACATGCCAAAAATGTTCTCTAGCAAATGTTTTTTGAATAAGAGAAATTAGCTTGTCTTTAATAAGGTGATGTGGGAAAAGGTTGTATATAGTGTAGAGAAGTCATAAGTGCTTATTGATGAAAGTTGACCTTTCTTGAAAATTTTATCAAGAACGTCTCCTGAATCTTTTATAGACCAAAATAAATTAGTTTATAGTCCTCTACCAAGTTTGTTCAAATGGTGACCCTGGGGTTCCATTTGGCCCCACCCCAGGGGTCACATGTTTTACATAGACTTGTATAGGGAAAAACTTGAAAAATCTTCTTCTCTGAAACTGCTTAAGCCAGATGTTCAATATTTTGCATTTGCTATAAGCTTATGATCCTCTACCAGGTTTGTTCAAATGGGGACCCTGGTGTCAAATTTGGCCCCGCCCCAGGTGTCACATGTTTTACATAGACTTGTATAGGGAAAAAATTAAAAAATCTTCTCTGAAACTGCAAGAGCCAGAGCTTTAATATTTTGCATTTACCTGATTAAAATGGTGACCCTGGGATCACATTTGGCTCTGCCCCAGCAGTCACATGTTTTACATAGACTTGTATAGGGAAAAACTTAAAAAATCTTCTTCTCTGAAACCACAAGGCACACAGCTCTCATATATTACATGTAGCCCCGGGGTCACATTTGGCCATGCCCCAGATGTTGCAATCAGTACTGTTATTCATTCGATCTTTGGAGATCGCTGAGCCCGATACTGATATTTAGTTATCGGTGGTACATTTTCAATTTCTTTTGTTTTCTTACTTAATTTTTGATTCGGTGATTTCACTACTCCGGCCGATTAAAGGCTTTGGGTATTGTTCAACCACCTATAGGATATGTTGTCTGCTTTTTAATTTAGTCTTTTGGCTGTTACTTGTGATACGCAGGCTTCATAACCGCTGCGCCCAACTAAATTCTATTATGTTTATTTCGCTCTTCGGGGCATTTAATTTTATTAGATACTGGGACCATACGCCGTATGAACCCCATGTCCACCGCCATATGCATGCCATCTTCGGGATGGTTAAAATTTTGTACTATTGATTTTATTAATATTGAGTTCTGCTCAACCCGGGGCTAGAGGGCGTGAGCGGTAGCTAGCATATTTCACTACCGCTCATGAAGAGTCTCAATCAAACCGAGACTGCAATATTTCGTATGTGTCGTGCTCGGCCGTTTCCAAAGTTTCATTATCATACTCTTTTTTTTTTACACTCTAGCACCTTCACTTTGTATTTGATCTTTACCAAACTTTGTCAGTGTCTTTATATCAATGTTGGTAAACGCACAACAGAGGCCACATTTCTTGAACAATCTTAACCAAACTTGCACAGATTGAATATGTCCATAAGATTTCGAAGAAGTTCGATAATGGACCATTACTCAGGTGATCGATATAGGGTCATCTTGGCACTCTTGTTGTATTTATATATACAAGAGCATTTTTCTATTTTACTTATATTGCCTGTTAATGCTGCCTTGTTGGTTAGAGAATAGTTCATGGCGGGGATTTTTTATTTACACTGTCCCGTTTTATTAGGTTGACAGTAGGATAAGTGTGAGGTTTGGTGCACCCTATAACCTGGTTTAAACTCCCAGCGGCTTTTTTGCCACTGACCGTTCCAAGGCGGTAGCCCTATTGTCAACCCTTTTGTGTTTGTGATGTCATATTTGGCCTTTTAGTAATTTTTATATTTGTTCTTTGTTTCTGTGTACGGTTGTGGTTGACTGTCCTCCTTGAATTCTGCTTTTCCTGTTCGATTTTTTATATCTATTATATTAAACAACCATCTTTAATGCTTTCCTCTTTAATTGTACGATGACCGGACAAGCTGTGGACCCTATGATGACGCCTACCTAAAGCCCAATGGGACGTGGCGTTTGATGTTTGTCTTTGATCTTTCTTTTCGTGCCCTTAATGGTTTATTCTCTTGTTGCTCTGGCTTCTGCCAAGTCATTGAGTACCTTCATTGTGGTTTTCTAGGCTATTGCTTTTTTGTATTATATTTACACGAGCATATTTGTGTTTTGCTTATATTGCCTATTGATGCTGCCTTGTTGGTTAGATCATGGCGGGGATGTCTTTATTTACACTGTCCTGTTTTAATGGGATGAAAGTAGGGTAAGTGTGAGGTTTGGTGCACCCTAGAACCGGTTTAAACCCAATGGCCTTTGTTGCCACTGACCGTTCCAAGGCGGTAGCCCTATTGTCAGCCCTTTTGTGTTTGTGAAGTCGTTTGCATTTATTATTACTTTTGCCTTCTCGTTTGTCTGTTTGCGTGTTTGTTTTTGTGTTTTGTGGTTGACTGTCGTCCTTGAATGCTGCTTTCCCTGTCCGATATTTGTATCTTTCTTTATTTAGATATTATACTCCGACGAGTGAAGATTGGTTTTGTCTGTTATATCAAATAATACGTTGTATACTATTTCAAAATGATAATAAAGAAATGGTAAACTGTACATTTATTACCAGTTGCTATGTCCATTTAAATCTAAATAACTTCATTTTTTATTTTATTAGCACTGGGGCGAACACGTTTTGGAAATGCAAGTGGAAGACATTCTTCAAACTACATGACGTGAACCACGACGGTGTTCTGTCCATGGCAGATTTAAAAGAGGCAAGGTACGTGTATGGTGAGATTGTTATCAGTAATGTCTACAACAAGATAAGATATTTGTGCCATCCGCATGTTGTCTGTAACATCCTAGCTTACTACATTTAAATCCGTCAGGACTGATAGGAATCGGGAAATTCTGCCCTTCTCTTACTATCGAATATATGCCTATGGTTATTTTACGTGCAGTACGAGGCTAGATGTACTCATACGTGGCCCGAACCCTGTTTCTCACGATTTGGAGTGAAACTGCTTACTATTGGATCATTAGATACATTTGTATTGTTGTATAAGCATTTACAGAGTCCGGTGACTTTCAGTGTAACATGAAACCTCATTATTCTCCCCATATTGACGTGTAGTAAAGTCATATTGGTTGTGTAATGTATACTATTTCGTGATTGGTGCAATTTTCTGCTCATGTCAAAGCAAGTATATCATGTGATGTAAACAATGTTGACTTCATCATGAAAGATGTAACGACATTATGCTTGTTTCAAATAAATATTTTTGAATGAAAATTAAATGTAAAAACCTATTGTTTTATTCTAATTATTCGTTTGTGTATTAAAGTGCGTATGCAATAAAATGGTTATTAGATTTGGATTGGGATATATGCACGCGTTCTTCTGCGTAAACATATTAAGCTCCTAATGTCGCGGAATACTGTTACGCTTAAGAAAAAAACGAAAGATATAAAAATCGGACAGGGAAAGTAGCATTCAATGACGACAGTCAACCACAAAACACAAAAAGAAACACGCAAACAGACACACGAGAAGGCAACAGTAATACAAAATGCAAACGATATCACAAACACAAAATGATTGACAACAGGGCTTCCGCCTTGGAACGGTCAGTGGCCAAAAAGGTCACTGGGGGTTTAAACAAGGTTCTAGGGTGCAACAAACCTCACACTTACCCTACTGTCATCCCAATTAAACGGGACAGTGTAAATAAAGAAATCCCCGCCATGAAAACTTATGCATATATCCCAATACAAATATTATTACCTATAGATATAGCATTGAATAAGGGAGTAAATATAATAGTTATTAGTACTAATTGAAAAGCAATGTAAATACAAAATGTTTAAACATAGACGGTACAATGTGACAAGAACTAAAACAATAAAACATGAATGTAAACTATGCCATTATACTCTCACATTTAAACGTAAAATACTGAATTTGTTTAGTCGTCAAGAGGGCCCTCGTGTGTTACATTCGAAAAGATTTCGACATATGGCTGGATAAAGGGAAGATGGAAACATAATTTATGGAAATATATTAGATCTACGCTGATCCGGTAAACACTACATGTGTTACTATGACACACAGTTTAGCATGCAAAGCAGTTCCTTGGCCAAATATAGCAAGCATGTTCCACTACCGTTCATGCACAGTCTAAATGGGGCCGATACATCAATATATGTTATATTTCTGTTGTTCGGCAATTTTCAAATGTTCCCTTTCGTACTCTGTTTCAATAAAAAAAATGTTTGTATAACTCTAGGCCAAATATTATTTCATAATAAATGACTATTTCAGCTTTCTATGTTGCAACATAAATAAAATATAAGACAGGACTACACATCTAGAAAGAAAAGTGTAAGAAGAAAAATTGAAAATGCCGAACACAATAAATACAAAATAAAATATTGCAGTCTCTGTTTGACTGAGACTGTTCATGAACGGTAGTGAAAAATGCTTGCTACCGTTTACGCCCTTTAGCTCTAAGTTGAGCAGAACTCAATATTTAAAATGTCAATGTTACGAAAATTTGAGTCATCCCGAAAATCCACTTATAGTTTGCAATTAATTTCTCCATATACATATTATTCCGTTTAATATGCCGAGGAACATCTACATAGGTTACTTTATGAAATGATGAATAGATGAAATCATTAACTGGTTTGTACACATACTATGATACTGTATAATCATTCGTATGTCCATTTGTATGTCAATGAGTTTTGATGTTCTGTCATCATTCAAGAACAACCATTGAACACTCCTTTTTTAGAGAGTTGGACGCATCCGATCAATAGAGGCATTTCATCACACCTATTTGCCCTCGACGTAGTTCGCCAGGAGGCTGTACCTTTAGTTGTTCGTAACTACGAAATTATAAACTACTTATCTTCGAGCGGATTTGATTTTCAGAAGTTGATATATCGTTTGCATCGGTTACGTTACACACATTGAGTATACATGATGTAATTTGCAAGTAAATATCATAGGAAACACACTTTAAAAGACACACACACACACACACACACACACACACACACACACGATAAGAGGTAGACGTGGTGGGATCAAGTTCGAGAGTTTGTATCAGTTACGCTACACACATTGATAGTGCAGTATATATACGATCATGTATTTACGACTTTACTTGAAAAAACTGGTTGGGGTGTTTATAGTACTGAGACGTATTAAAAAAACGAGATGTAGGTTCCAGTAGAAACCACAACGTCCAAACGCAATGGCATCGTAGGTCGCCACTGCACTACAAACAAGGAGCAATATTTAATTATACAATGAAAAAGACAAATTACAACAGAAAGGGTGGTGAATACAGGGTTACCTGATTGGGAACGGTCAGTAGGAAATAATGCCTACAGGTTAGCTTGAATCTATTTCATGTGTACACAATCCTCGCTATTATCCTGTCTTCAGCTCCCAAATAGACAAGAGAGTATAAGTATAAAAATACTACATCCCATCAAAAGGTATTCTCTATCAATAAAGCCCACATCCAGAGAAACTAACAACAGAAACACTAAGATGTTGTTGGTAAGCAATATAACATACAAAATAAGAAACATTTCTGGAGTTGCAACAAAAGAGAAAACCAATCTAGAGTACGACCAGAAAACTCGTGGGACGAAAGCTCATGTACCTACCTCTCTTGGTCTGGGTTTCAGTAGGTGTACTCATGGAGTCCCAAGAGGTTGTCCGGTCATCGCGCAAGAGAAAAGTGAAGCGTAGTGACTGACTGTAGAGGGGTCAATCACTAAACATGCAGTGCGTTGTAATACTGAAAGGTCGTATCCTTTTCTGATGAACTTCAAGATTAAAACAAGTTTAAAGTGTGGTCAGGAAACCCACCAGATCCCATTAACCTTCCAAGTTTATAGACCTAATCTCCATAAAATAGGGGTTGTGATATTCCTAGTCGTAGAAGTGTTTTAAAATTGCTGCTGTATTTCTCCAGTAGGTTTTATTTCGGATTCGAGTATAAAGCTTATTTGTACCTTCTTATTATTTCAGGAGCAAGTTCTCTGAGTATCATTCAAACAATTATGGACTCTTTGCCAAATGGTGGAATGAATGTCTTAAGAGAGGTAAAACCGGTGAACTTACCCAATCAGAGTTTATCGCTGCCTATGATAAAGAATTTACGACAGATAAAAAGGAATTCCATAGTCAGATGGTAAAATGTGAACAGCGGCTTTATTATGACGTCATCGATACAAACAAGGACAGGTTAATATCTCAGGAAGAACTCAGTATTATCATGAAAGTCTTCGGTGATACAAATGATGTCTTGAATACGGAATACTTTCAGTCTTACGATCCTGTCGACAATCTCATTCCCGCGCAGACGCTCATCCACTCGTGGGTTGAATTTGAAACAAACGAAGATGCATCAAAAGAAAACAAAGTCAACAACTACTTTAATGATTGTGCATCAGGACAATAAGTCAACTTTTAATCCACTATAAAGTACCCATACATCGATAGTGGAGAAACCAAATATATTCAAAAGCAGTTATTTACTAAAATATATGCATTTTAGAGGACAGACTTTCTTCATGTAAAATATTACTGTCTACCAGTCCGATTGCCTGACATCGCTTTACATGAAACCGTGGTATTAGAACGTACTAGAATCCATTTGATTTTACTTATGATTAGTTGTAACTGGTATATGTTAAGCTTGAGTCGTATTAACTATATAACACTTGTACTGGAGTGAACAAAGAAGCGCATACTCATCACATATTTGCCTTTAATAAACTATAATATATAATTCATTTCACGTAATATTGCAGAGATATCCCAAGATAATGAAACGAAATAAAAGAGTACATATGAGTTTAATTACAATATTCTTTGTAAGAGTAATTAATATTGCCAACCCAAGCATCAACTTGGGCATATTGAAAACAGCAATTCCAAATGAAACAATAAACGGTTCATCACATTTAAGGAAATATAAAAAAGAAAGAAGAACATATACTTAACCAATTAAAAACGCAAGTTTGGTAGGAAGCATGGATGGACTTCGCAACTTCTTTCAATACATGAATTAGATCGGTCACAAGATTTATAGGGAATGTGGATAATTTCTAACATGTACATAACACTATAATCGGTTTTGGAGACATCTTTAATTAAAAATAAACATAAAATAAACACAAAATAACTAAACTTGCACTTTTAATGGCTTTAAATATAAAATATAAACAGAAATAAACAAATCAAAATCAGAATTATTAAATGACGCAAACAATATCAAATTGTTGGAGAACTGTAAAGCTAAGAAAGCTTAATTGCACGAAATGGAGAAATAAGAACTAATGGAATAATATTAGCAGCAAACGCTAATCGTATTAACATGTATAAAGGGGCATTTGATTTTACATGTTTTCCTGTTCGACTTTTATACTTATTCTTACAGACTTATATAGGGCATTTATAAACGACATGAAACGGCCTGACCAATTTTGACCAAATTTCAGAGAGACGATACTGAGATCATTGCCTTCCAAAGTTGTACAAATTAGGTTATTGCGACATCGAAGATGGCCGCCATTACCATATATATTCAAAACCTTAAACAATCTACTTCTCGAGAACCGCTGAACGGATTTGGAGAGTTTTATGGTCCTCTAAAGTTTGTTCAAATGGTGACCCTGGGATCAAAGCTTGTCTCGTCCGGGGGTGGGGGGCGGGGAGGGGGGGGTGGGTCGGGGGTAACGGTTTAACATAGAATAGTATAGGCAAAGAAGGATAAAAATATCGGACAGGGAAAGCAGCATTCAAGGACGACAGTCAACCACAAAACACAAAAACAAACAAGCAAACAGACAAACGAAAAGGCAAAAGTAATAAAAACTGCAAACGACATCACAAACACAAAAGGGTTGACAAAAGGGCTACCGCCTTGGAACGGTCAGTGGCAAAGTAGGCCACTGGGGGTTTAAACCGGTTCTAGGGTGCACCAAACCTCACACCTACCCTACTGTCATCCCATTAAAACAGGACAGTGTAAATAAAGAAATCCCCGCCATGATCTAATCTCTAACCAACAAGGCAGCATTAATAGGCAATATAAGTAAAACACAAATATGCTCGTGTAAATATAATACAAAAACACAATAGCCTAGAATGCCACAATGAAGGTACTCAGTGACTTGGCAGAAGCCAGAGCAGTAAGAGAATACACCATTAAGGGCACGACTAGAAAGATCATGGACAAACATCAAACGCCACCGTCCCTATGGGCTTTAGGTAGGCATCATCATAGGGTCCACAGCCTGTCCACAGCCTTCAAACTCTTTTTTTGGAAAAAAACATTCTCCAAAATTGCTTGGTCACTTTTGATTTAACTTCAGATGGATGATCCTAAGGTCAATGATTTTCAAATTTGTTAAATTTAGGACAATTCCACATTCATGTTGGCCGCCGTTGAAGCTTGGGTTGGGGAGGCTAAACATCTACAGACTGCACGGGCAATTTTTGACCAAATTCACGCGGATGATTCTGCCTTTCAAACAAGTAATAGATCAATTCATTATCCAAGATGGCCGCCATTACCATATATGGTCAGAACCTTAAAAATTCTTCTTCTTATGAACCACTGAATAGATTTCGACAGTTTGTAGCTATGGGATGGAGAATAGTCCGTCGTCCGTCGTAAAGACGATAGGGACTTCATTTGCCATCTAATATTTACCAAATTTTACCAGATTATTATTATCAATAAAAGCTGGGGTAAGTTTGAAAACCAGTCAAATCGGATCAATAACACCCGTGTTATAGCCCTTGATTTTAAAAGGCTATATTTTGCATTGTTAAGTCGATAGAGCCTCCATTTTCCATCAGATCATTACCAATCTGTACTAGATTGTTCATATCAATGAAGGCTCATTTAAGTTCGGAAACCAGCCAGAGTGGTAACACCGGAGTTATGGCCCTTTATTTAATTAAACATACTGTATTTTGCCCCACTAAGACGACAGGGCCTTCATTTTTCATCCGATCTTTATCAAACTTTAATATATTGTTAATATCAATGAGAAATCGAACAAGTTCGTAAACCAGCTCGGACAAAAACACCAGAGTTATGTGGCCTTGAATTATTGAAAAACGCCATTTTTAGCTTTGTGAACACTCTAGCGCCTTCATTTTGTATTCGATCATTCTCGAACTTGGTCAGATTGTTGATCAATGAAAGCTCGGACGAGTCTGAAAACCAGCCAGATCGAATTTGTGGCCCTTTTACAAAATTTCGTAATGTACACTGGAAACCCCGGGGTCGTGGATTCAAATTTCACTGGAGGCATGTATTATTTTTTCATAAAAAACCTTGGTTGATGGGTTGTTTTTTTAAGTTCTTATTTTTATTTTTTTCATTTAATTTTTTATTTTTATTTTATTTTGTTTTAAATTGTTTTAATTCAATTTTTTTATACCTTTTGTTAAATTGTTTTTTGCTCATAAGTTTAACCTGTTGACTTTCTTTAAAGGGACCCTGTCCGTAAGTAAGCAGATATTGAGCATAACCAAATAACTGTCTGTCTTTTATTCAGTGAAATGTATGCATGAAAACATGAGGATAGACCATAAGAAGTATGTAAGAATACATTCGTGAGTTTGAAAAAAAAAAGTTTTAATTATTATATGTAAATAAAGTGGGACCCACAATATTTACCTTTTCTGCGATCACGTGACTTCCATTAGCGCATTAGGTTTTCACCATAGTATGTATTGCGTAATATGTATAGCCCGCTTAGCTCAATCGGGAGCGTTGTCCGACTAATTTACGCTGTCGCACACTATTATTACTGCGAGTGTAAAGAAAAGGTAATTTTAGTTTGGGCTGCGAGTTCAAACGCACGAAGTTCCGTTAAACAATCTTGCTTTTAATAAGTAAATATTGAATAATGTTTAGTGTGTAATTTTTGCGAAAATAATTATTGTGTGTTTTATAAGCTTAAAGTTACGGACATTGTCCCTTTAAATGGGAGCTTAGGGGCCCTTGTTGAATGTTTTACGTAGTGTTATAGGGGAGAACTTCAAAAATCTTCTTCTCTGAAACTACAAGAGATCATCGTTTAATATTTTTTTTATTTATTATCGTGTTATAGATCATCTACCAAGTTTGTTCAAATGGTGATCCTGAAATCAAATTTGACCCTGCCGCAGGGTCACAGTTTTACGTAGGTTTATATAGGGGAAAACCTCAAAAACGTCTCTGAAACTATAAGAGCCAAAGGTTAAATATTTGTATTTACCATCAGGTTATTGTCCTCTACCAAGTTTCTTCAAATGGTAAACCTGGGGTCAAAATCGGCCCCGCCCCTTGGTCACAGTTTTACATAGACTGATACAGGGAATAAATTTATAAAATCTTCTTCTCTGAAACTACAAGAGCTAAAGGTTTAATATAACGATTTTATTATCAGCTTATGTTCCTCTACACATTTTGTTAAAATCGTGACCCTGTGTCTAATTTGGCACCTCCTCAGGGGTCACAGCTTTACTTAGTGTATATAGGGCTACACTTAAAAAAATCTTCTTCTCTAAAACTACAAAAGTCAAAGCTTTAATATTGTGTATTTCCACACAGCCTGTGGTCCTCCACCAAATGTGTTTGAATGGTGACCCTGGGATCAAATATGGCCCCACCCCAGGGTCACATATTTGCATAGAGTTACATAGGGAAAAAATTAAAACAAATCTTCTACTCTGAAACTACAAGAGCCAGAGGTTAAATATTGTGTATTTACCATCAGCTATGCTCCTCTCTCTAGCAAGTCTGTTCAAATGGTGACCCTATAGTGAAATAAGGCCCTGTTCCCGGGGTCACATATTTTACATATAATTATGTAGGGACCAGTTGAAACTCCCCTGGGTTTGAGTGTCTATATTAACGGAAGTTTGATTTGTAAAACTAAACAAATTTGAGCCAAATACATCCCCTATATCTTGGTAATTGAAGACACTTTATGATAAACTAGTTTGATACCGCCACACAATCATTCTCCACAACCAACCCACTCCACCACCCCACCCCACCCCACCCCACCATGAACACCCTATTGGGCCTCTTGTTGGTTATATATGAATTCCAACTCTTATAATATAAAAGTTGTATAAATGAAGTTCCTACGGTAGAAATTAGCTGCGCCTCAGGGTTTCCTATCCGTCCATTTCCATACGAACATTCGCTGTAAATACGAAGAATGGAATTGAATTGAATGTTGTTGAACGGCTCATCAACACAGTATATGTTATTTAAAGCCGCCCCAGAGAGAGGGGAGGGATGGACTCCGGGAACCGTGCCCTACTCTTGTTATCGAATAGATTCCTATGGCTTTTTAACGTGCTCGGAGTATAGACCGATACATGGGACCGCCCGGTTTACGTCCCCATCCATCGGACGAGGCTAAGGAAAAGTGTCTTGCCCAAGAACACAACGACGAAACTCAGTGGCACCACGGCGGATTGAACCCAGTTTTGCCAATTTACCTATGTCATACAAAGTTTTCAATATAATCATGTAATAATCATTTGCACTTGTTAACTACTTTTTCCTCTTTGCACAAATTCTCAGGTGAGTGACTCAGGGCCATTTGGACATCTTGTGTTTTTTTTTAAAGTATAATACGTTATACCATCATCCAAAATCTCTCTTGTCTGGCCGTTCGTTAATTGCTAAATTATGAATTCACTCTTTGGTGGTTTTTATTTAGGCAGATATGGCAAAAATATATTTTAAAAACTATCATGATATAAAATTAATATCGGAATAATGTTATTGCATATGACAATTTATATATGCTTTTGTTCTACACATATGGGAGTTATGTTATGGCATTAATTAAATCCCCGTATTCAATTCATGTCGGTGGTGTTATACATTATGTTTGTAGGCTGGACAAACATAAATAAATACATTTAAAGTCAAATTGTCTAATTGTTGAAAACACCTGCCAATTTCTAAAAGTACTAACAACGACAATTCCAAGGACTTTTTGAGGATACATTATCATTTTATGATATTACTCGTAATTACATTTGCATATTCGAATGATGCTTAATAATGGATGGCTATTAATATTCAGTTGGTAGATAATGATGAGACAAACACCGATTGCATCACACGTATACAAGGTATACAATCAAACCATTAACACGCCATCTTGATTTTTCATTTTCGAAAACTCACGGCGTCCAGTTATGTTTTCCTCCATAACTTACTTTATTCAATCTGTAATAATAGTTATAAGACTAGTGTAAAGCAAATCGTGTTAACATATTATTAATTGTTGATTATAATGCGCCAATAATATATATAAACCTAGTTTTATTAGAATAAAAAGTAAACTCAACGTTTTATTTAATTATATGCAAGGGTTAAAGTCAGAATGAACGCCGTTGGTTTGTGAGTAGACTCCAATGTCTAGCAGGACGTTTACACAACGCTGCCAGTAAACTCAGTTTAAACAACACATGCATGGAATATGTATATATATTTGAACGGAAGAGTGAGACACTATCCACATATGGGGGTTCGTAATAGAGGTTCCGCCTTAGAACGGCCCAGCAAACAGCAGAAGAGGACTTCCGTTTGCAATAAAACGCACTTTTTATGAATGTTTGTGAATATTTGGTTCCCAGTAAATAATAAGTAGCTTATTCTGCTTATTATTAAAGAACTCTTCATTCTTAAAAAAGACAATTGAAGTAATAAATTATGCAATAGTCAGACAACAATGATATTGTTTGAGGCTTTGTCTGCAGGAACTAGTACACATTTAGTGTGAATATTCTGGATTCCCTCCATAAGATCGCCTACACTGTACGACGATGGTCATGGAATTCGAGTCAAAATTCTGAAAACAACCTTATAATAACGCCTATATAAATTCATCCCCTTATGCAGATTATTTTGTTAGAGTATTTTAATTATTTATTTTATTTATTTACACTACATATCGTTTTATGTATAGAGTAAATATACTCTAGATCATGTGTTAACCCCAAAGCGGCCTTTAATTACTGAATGAATGGCGTTTTACTTCACGTCGACACATACCGTATGTCATTATGAGTGCAAAACGGATATAAATGAATTAAATGAAAAAGTATTTGGTATTGCTAATATTACAAACTGGTTCTTTTGTATATTTCGTTTGAGGTCTGGTTTTAGATAAACATTGTAATTAATCTCCAAGTTGTATTGAAATGTCATTTATAAAAGCAACTGTTCTCCCTATTTTCCCATATGTTCTTAATTGAGCCGTGTCGTTTGTATAAAGTGTGTCTGTGTACCTACCACGTTATAAATATACACAATTTAAAGCATGGTCACTAAAGTTTCCTTTGCTTTTGCAGGTATATTTTTAATTGAAAATAACACCTATCATAAAACTGATGTACACTAACTACCATATATTTGAAGAAAGGGTAGGTCAGACCGATGAAATGGACAGGCTATAAAACAAATAGGGTATGGTCTAACCTCGTCGATTAATCTAAACACCTCGAATGTCTACGACCATATCGACGTTTAAATCAACACCGTCTATGAGACCATATTAGATATATAACTAGTACATGCTCCTTTGAATATATTGGTGAGTACAATGGAAGACACTTATGAACACCTGTCATATAGCCAGCATGTCAATTTAACAATGGATGTATCACATTTTATGCTACCACTATAAATGAAGATTGCATGTTTTAATTATCGTTATTAAAATAAATTAACTGATAAGGTATATGATTATATTTAATTGTCATGAACACCTGTCGCTTTCCATAAGTGGAATTCATACAAATAACTTCCACATACTGAAAATTTCTATACCAACCAACCAACCAACCAACCATCCAACAAACCAACCAACCAACCAACCAACCAACCAACCAACCAACCAACCAACCAACCAACCAACCAACCAACCAACCAACCAACCAACCAACCAACCAACCAACCAACCAACCAACCAACCAACCAACCAACCAACCAACCAACCAACCAACCAACCAACCAACCAACCAACCAACCAACCAACCAACCAACCAACCAACCAACCAACCAACCAACCAACCAACCAACCAACCAACCAACTAACCAACCAACCAACCAACCAATTAACCATCCAACCAACCAACCAACCAACCAACCAACCAAAACCAACCAAACAACCAACCAACCCAACCAACCAACCAACCAAACAAACAAACAATCTACCAACCAACCTTCCAACCAATCAACCAACCAGCCAACCAAACAACCGACCGACCAATTCAATTGATAATCAACATTTCGATGCATTCATTAGAAAACTATGTCATTTCCATGTACTATTATTATATAAAGCATCAAAGATATATATTTAGGCATGTTAAGGTCGGCAACAAATCAATAGTACCACTAACGATATCAAATAATTTCAATGTCATAACATCCTCTTGACAGGTCATTTATCTAATTTACATATATATGAGGAGTGTTCATTATATTGTTGTGTTTTTAAGTATATACGTTCAAAAACATTCTTTACATTCGTTCAAAGTACCATGTATTATCTTGTATGTAAAGTTATAGTCATATTTGAAATGTTTTTTGATATTAGATTCTAGGTACACTAGATAACAAATTTGTTTAGAATGTTAACATCAACAAAAGGTAGAACAGGTGTGAGAGCCAGCATTATTCGATTCAAACCCATCTTACCCCGACACTCAATATTTTCTTTTACTGAAATGATCTCCGTCATAGAAGAAAGTGTGGACATATTGAAGACATAGCAACTTCAGACTTGATACAACAGAGTTACATCTATAACCAATGATGTATTTAAAAATGATAACTGTATATATAAACATCGAAAGGAAAAGTAGCATTCAAGGACGACAGTCAACCACAAACACACAGAGAAACAAAGAACAAATTTGAAGATGAATAACAAGCAACATAAGACATCAGAAACACAAAGGGATTGGTAATAGGGCTACCGCCTTGGAACGGTGACAAAACATTCCACTGGGGAGATTGATTTGTGCTAGCGCTTTTATTTTTGAATCTATGTTTACCAACCGGACTTGTTCAAAATGTTACTATCATGACAAAAGCTCAAATAAACGGTCATATTTGATTCACAAAAGTCCTCAACTCGACTACAAGCTCTAAAAAAACGAATCAGTTGAGCAGAATAGACCCCATAAGAAATATCTCGGGGAACATCCCCATCTAAGTGAGGACTATTAACAATATCAAAATTAAAATCATCGATCTTGTCATATATTTTACATATTATTTCTCCATTTTCATTTAAGAGATATGAATCAAGAAAAGAAGCGATAGTATCAAAAGTATTAGCTTTGTTGATTTGACGTTCTTTGGGATAGATAGATTTGAGCTATGTCTGTTATAGTTTAGGAAAAGTGTTGACTGAAATGCAAAACTTAATCATGAGGCACAATTT
This sequence comes from Cyrtodaria siliqua, assembly GCA_037043455.1. NCBI lineage: Eukaryota > Metazoa > Mollusca > Bivalvia > Adapedonta > Hiatellidae > Cyrtodaria > Cyrtodaria siliqua. The sequence continues at coordinate 113,495 of JAWPHD010005627.1, read as the reverse complement.
GTTAAATAAAAAAGGGTATGTTTCAAGGAAAATTTGATGCAGAATTATGTTACTTGTCCAACACATACATCTCATGATGGAGAGTAACAACATAATGACGAGACATTTGCAAAGGTGAACAAGAGTCTGATATCTGAAGGACAGCCATATCGCTTGGCACGTTTATAATGTGACTAATGGCCTTTGACTCTTAAGTGTCCTTGAACCAACGTGACTGAAAATTGTACTCTGCACATCGTGTCAAAATTGTGAACATTGGTGGCAAGTTATTTGAAATCCATCAAGGGGTTTTGGAGATATTGTGTTTCACCAAATATTGTCATTGGACCTTAAGTGTAAAATAGTTGGAACATTCCTTTATCCCCCTCGCGCTAGGCGGCGGTGGATAAAACGAGACTTATATTGTTATGCTAAATATCATGCAACAGCTACAGAACAAAATGCATTATGTGTAAAGGTGACACAAGTGTAACAACTAAAATTAGTAAACATATATCGTAGAAAGGCACTATGTACACATTTTACAAAAGTGTAACTTGTAAAAGTAGTAAACACATATCATAACAAATAAACAAGAAATCGAGAAGTTTCATCATACAAAATATTGAATTAAATAAGCATTTTCATGTAATATTGAGACATATTTCGTCAAAAGAATGTCGATGTCGATTCGAAAACGTTGAAATGGATTTTTTCTCAGTCTATACAAGTTGTTTATTGAGCAGTTACATTATGTGTACAAAATATATACAAGAGGGCTGTGATGGCCATATATGCGCTCACCAGAGTCGTTACAAGGTAGTATTACACATAATGAATTGGGATATGTGTCCATGGGTCACGGATGCCTCGCTTACGGGTGAATGATATAGGGCAACACAATGTAATGTGAAATTGCTATTGAAATTATCAACGTATGAGAATTAGTTCAAGGTCATTGATATTGACTAATATTGTTCTAAGACATTTATGTTTAGCCATGTAAGTTTGTATAAATTTTGAAAGGGGAGTGGCATAATCGTTTGAATAGTTGAAGTGAAAACATTTTAATGTTGAAGTGCAATGTAAGGTCAAGTAGATTGATACTGACCTACTCTAGGAATATGTTAATGGCATTGAGATGTATTTATTTTTAAAGCTATGAGACTTTTGCCTTTTCGTTTGTCTGTTTGCGTGTTTGTTTTTGTGTTTTGTGGTTGACTGTCGTCATTGAATGCTGCTTTCCCTATCCGATATTTTTATCCTTCTTTAAGTGTGTGAATAATGAATATAAGAAAAATTTGATGAGTGTTTGTTTTACTTAAGAAATAATAAATATGTACCTGTGTTTTATCGGTGAATAAAATACAGTTAGGAGTTCGGATGCGTAGTAATAAAATCACGAGTGCGTTAGCACGAGTGATTCATTACTCGCATCCGAACGAACGAACATCTGTGTTTTATCGTAGAATAACATACAGCTGTCTCTCTTCTTTGTATATATGAAATACTGCGGAGGTCGTGTTAGAATTCAACGTATGCAATTTTAGTAATTCAAATTCACAAATTAAGGGTGAGGATAAAGCTGTGCAGGGAGCAGTGAGGGAATTATTGTTTAATTGTAATGGGTGTCTCAGTTGTGTTACAGATAAAATATAGAAGCCGATAAAATAATTGTAACATGCGGCATGTAAAAACGTGCAGTTTACTTGCCGCAGGTATCGGCGATGGGTGAATTCGAATACTGTTAAAGCCATATCTACAGAAATGGTAAAGTTTTTAATGGGAATGTGTTTAGAGCAGATCGGCACGAAAATAAATCAAAAAAAGCCTGCATATTTTTATGAACTGAACAAACTTAATCTGGACACATCTAATCCACGGAATGGACAAAATGGACGTCTACATAAAATAAAGTATTAAAATACAACAAGTACATGTCAAGCACTATAGTGGTTTTCTACCGACATTATAAAATGTAAAAATATAGAAAACATAAAACTGAGATCATATTAATCTTATTTACAGCAAACATTTGAAGTATGTAACACACAAAAAGTCTTGTTATCATCAGTTTGGGCATTAACTGGGTTGAGATATAATGGAACACACTTGTACAGTTTGTTTTGTGTTTGGTAAATTATTTTCTGCAGTAAGTTTAACAATATTTATTTAATCAAGAAGTAAATTAGTGCATTATAAGTTTAATAGGAGAAGTACCTTAAAGATAAGGATAAGTAATGAAATATTAATTTAGAGTAAGAAGAGATACTGATATCTGAAAGATAAATAGAGTACAGCCAGTTATATTGTGTAGGAAATACCATTTTGAAATACCTTGAGCACTGTTTTCGCATAACTAGATAGTTTTATATTGTACACTTGGCAAATTATGAGGATAAGAGGCGGAGGTAAATTACTGTATTTTTCCAGAACAACTATGCAGTTACTGGAAGAAAATGTGTCTGAAGGTTGTCAATAATGAAAAAGGAAACTGAAGCGAAATTACTGTTAACGTAAATATATATAATCTATGAAGGTTATCTAGAAATACCCAGTTAATCTCTAGACTGATATTTTACATAAAAAGCACCCTTATAAGCACTAGACTGCCATTAAGGTAAGTGACATTCAATAATCTCCACCCTTCAACAGTGGACCCCAGCAGATGATGGGGACCCGTTCAGCAAAATATTTCTCAGTGTCATGGCCAGCTCGCACAGCTGCATCTAAGACACGGCTGCCTGGACAGCAATCACCTCCCCGATGTCCGTGAGGAGTTCCCTGATCTCCGCCGAACCACCCACACCTTCTACCTTGATGGTTCTCTGCACAACAGGAGTATCTGTGGCCTGAATAGGGAATATATCAAATATGATATTATTTATGCTAGGTAAAAAAAACCTGAAATCAGGCTTGAATTGAAGAAATGAAAATAAGAGATGAACCAGTGTTTTTTTACATTTGGGGGAAGGGGGCCGGGGCTGTTTAGAGGGGGAAAAAGTCGACGTGAATTGGAAAAAGGGGGAGTTTTGACAATGTTAATGAATGAATGAATGAATGGTGTTTTACGACACGTCGACACATAAATAGGTCATATTGTGCGCAAAACCTAATGAAAGATGAAGAAATGAATGAAGGATTAATTAAAGATTAATGTAAATATATCAAGATAAAACTATTAAAAAAAAAAATAAGGGATGATATGGTAGTAATATAAACTATACAATTTATGTAAATCAACAATTGCCCGAAAACGGGTTTGACAATGTTAAAATAAAGAAGAAAGGTAGTGTTTTTATATGTATTAAGTCTCAGTCTTTCATTTAATATTAAATCCACATCAAGAACATGTTTGATGGTCAACTAAGAAACAACATTTAAAATTGTTTATTGTTTTTCTCAAAAAAGAGGGAAAAACATACTTTTTGAGGGGAAAGGGGCCGAATTTCGGCTCGGAATTACGCTTAAAAATAAATAAAACACTGTGAACAAATGCTTGCTACAGGAAAGTATGTTTTAATGATGTCTGTTTATATTATCATCGTTGTTGTGAATTTGAAGACAATGATGAATTGAATTGGGGTTAGGAACACAAGAAAGGTTATATGGCGCCAAACAGGGATGAACATGCCAGGCTCATCCTCCATTTACATCTGGATGAAATATGGGGAATGATCGGAGAACCTTCTAACCTACAGAACTGCAGAGTTGCTGTAAATTCTATTGTAGACACTCCATTTATGATGGAACCACATTTCCACATTTGCATGTACGGTGTCATGAAGGAAACCTTTAGTAAGCCTGAGAGGGTCTGTGGATGTTCAACTGGCTACAACGGGTGTTATATCATAAATTTCCCATCATATGCACCATGCTTTGCACAACTAGACAACATACTGAGGCTTCCTGCCAACTTTCGTTTAGGAGGAAAAAAATTAATCAAAATTATTTAAAAAGAAAGATAAAATAAAATTAAATTAAAAAGAAAGACCAAAAAAAAAGGAAATAAAAGGGAAAAAAAATATGGAAATAAAAGATAATACTAATAATAAACGAAGAAGTCAAAAAATGTGGTAAAGTTTCGTAAAGATCAGATGAAAGATGAAGGCCCTATAGTCTTAACGAGGCAAAACATAACATTTGTTACTAAATCAAGGGCCATAACAGCGCTGTTACTGCTTCCTGCCAAATTTTGTAGAAATTCAACAAGCCGTTTAGGAGAAAAGAAAATTTCAAAATAAAAAAATCAAACAAAAAATGCAAAAAAATGTCTGTTAAAGATTGGTAAGGATCGGATGAAAAATGAAGGTCCTATTGTCTTAACGCGGCAAAATATAGCATTTTAAAGTAAATCAAGGGTCATAACTCCGCTGTTACTGGTCCGATCTGGCTGGTTTCGAACTATCCGAGCTGTCATTGATATAAATAATCTGTTAAAGTTTGGTAAATATCGGATGAAAAATGAAGGCCATAGCGTATTAACGAGGTAGAAGTTAACGGACGGACGGCGGACAACTCGCCATCCCATAAGCTCTGCTGGACCTTGGCCAGAAGAGCTAAACATGACAAAGTTAACATGAAGGGGGTGTTCTACCCTTCTGTCTGTAGCGGGATTTGCAGTGGTAGTATTTTACCCCGGCAACCACACGGGAAACAATGATCAAACATGCGACGTAAGCTAAATTGCCTATCAAGGAAACAGTCAACGCGAAAACATTTTAAATTCAACAGGACATTCGGTGAGACAGACTGAAATGTTTTGTCTGACCGGACAGTTTTTGTCCGACCGAAAAGTTGACATGTTTTTATAAAAGCGCAATAAAATGCTTCGTCAGTTGAACACATCATCCTTAATCAAATGTTGATTTATTGTGCTATGCAAATTAATCTGTCCATAATAGACGCGCTTTCGCGGGGTTATTTAGCAGCTTGCATTTGTAAATAAGCGTTCGTATGACACAGATTTGCTATTATCAAGCTAAAAATAGAAAAAGATTATACAACAATCGAAAAAAAAGGAAATATATAAATAACAATATGAAAACAATATTAGTGTTAAAGCTGTTAATATTCAATTTTTATTTTTCAGTGAAAAGTGACACATTCGCGTGAGTTTTCAGTGACAGAATGAAAGCTGTAATACGTATGGTTCAACAGGAAAGCCAGTTTTTTGTATTCTTAAGGTTTGTATGTCTGTCTCATAAATCAGTAAAGTAAGCACTTGTCAGTATGCATTAGAACATACCTCGATGTTACTCCTTGAAGTCAAGGAGAATGAGGTCTCACCTTTGTATGACGAGGTGACTACGTCTGTGATGTCATGTAGTCACCAGGTCTGTGCGTCATAGCACAGTTCTCCCTCGACAGGGTCACTTTCGCTTTTGGTTTGGTGATGATCTCCTTTACCTTTATCGGTGTGTTCTTTACAAGCACTTCGTGCTCCTGGTTCTTCTGCAGAGTGGAGATTTCATAATTTTGGCATTCAATAATGGCATTTTTGTGTTATGATCTATAGAACTGTTACCTTTAGTATGTCAAAAAGAGGCAAAGTGATGTTCCTCATTAAAGCGAAGCCTAACAGTAACGTTGTGTTGTTTCCAGTGTTGTTTAATCCGCCTAACATGGCAAAGTTACAGAAATGTATGTTTTTTTACAGCAACAATTTTCTTAGCGAAAGTTCTGAATGTACGACAAGAAAAAATCGCTCAAAGCAGTCCGAGTATCGAAAACAAAGCTTTACGATATGTCATTGGAGTAGCTGTACAGGCAAGTCACAATCCATCCAAGATTAATAATTACACAGTACACACACGAAAATGCACATATATAATATATGAATAATTATGATCACCTGTACTACCTCTCCCGTGATGGAGACAACAGTCTTAGATTGGCCGGCCAGACCTGCATCAAGGCTTACGACTGGCGCGGGAGGAGGGTCTACCAGCCGGCGTGCCTTTGCCACATTTTCTTCGGATACCCGACCTGAGGCTATGATGAAGGATCTGGAGTTTCGTGTTATGACAAGAGTTCTATCTGTGCGGCGTATGATGTTCCTGAGGGTCAATGTATTTCCCTCAATAATCCTGGCAAACTGTGTGCTGTCATACACGATGGCCTTGGCAGCATCAGATGTGTCTGCCAGGCCGACAGCCATAGACTGTCGCACGTCATCCCGAGTTGTGTATTGTTGGGGAGGCATGCGCACGACCACCGTGGCCTTAGCGCTGCTACTGAACGGGCCTGTTAAAGCCAACACATTTGCTAGAGTTGTGAAAGACATCTGAATACATACATGGGAAAGTAAAGTTTTGATGATCAACACTTCATTGAAACAAGATAGAGGATTAAAAAGTGGACATGTTTAGTCTGTGACAAGTTTTTGTATGCAGTTAAAGACATCGCTAGATTAAATGAAATCAAATTTACTTGTTACATGGACATCAAAAGGAATGCCAACAACCAATCATTTCAGCCGATTTTCTTCAATTGACGCAGTTTATAAATCACATCACCATAGAAGTCAGGTTGTGATAGTCATTGTCGCAGAAGAGTCCTTAAATTACTTTTATATTTGGAAAGAAGATCAAGGTTACGATAATAAAATTTTGCAAAGGTTTTACGAAGTTTATGGTAACGGTAACCCTGATTGAGTAACTATTTAGTTATACAAAGATTACGAATATTAAAGTCCTCAACTCGAGTACAAGCTCTAGAAAAAACGAATAAGTTGAGACACATACACCCCATAAGAAGTTGCTCGGGGAACATCCCTATCCAAGTGGGGATAATTAACAATGTCAAAATTAAAATCATCTCTCTTGTCATAGATTTTGCTAATTATTTTACCATTTTCAATCGAGAGATCTAAATCAAGAAAAGAAGCGTTATTATCAGATATATTAGCTTTGTTAAGCTGAGGTTCTTTAGGATAAATATAATTAACCATAGTTGGAATGAAAGGGTTGTCAATGTTCAATATGTCATCCAGATACCGAGAGGTGTCATTAAAGGCTTCAATAACACATTAAGGCTGCCAGAGTTAGTAATAAAATACAGAACGTCTTGTCGTAAAACCGAAAGTTGTAAATCAATGGTTTATTCTCTTACTGCTCTGGCTGCTGCCAAGCCATTGAATACCTTCATTGTGGCTTTATAGGCTATTGTGTTTTTGTATTATATTTACACGAGCATATTTGTGTTTTACTTATATTGCCTATTGATGCTGCCTTGTTGATTAGAGATTAGATCATGGCGGGGATTTCTTTATTTACACTGTCCTGTTTCAATGGGATGACAGTAGGGTAAGTGTGAGGTTTGGTGCACCCTAGAACCGGTTTAAACCCCCAGTGGCCTACTTTGCCACTGACGGTTCCAAGGCGGTAGCCCTATTGTCAACCCTTTTGTGTTTGTGATGTCGTTTACTTTTATTATTACTTTTGGCTTCTTGTTTGTCTGTTTCCATGTTTGTTTCTGTGTTTTGTGGTTGACTGTCCTCCTTGAATGCTACTTTCACTGTCCGATCTTTTTATATTTCTTGCCATGTTCAACATGTCATCCAGATACCGAGAGGTGTCATTAAAGCCTTCAATAACATCTGCCTGGGTATTTGGTGAAGACTAAACATGAAATATCTTTCATAGCAAAATAAAAACAAATCAGCGACAAATGGTGCACAGTTCATACCCATAGGGATACCGACAATTTGTCTATAAACGGTGGTTCCGTACCTTACGAAAATATTATTTAATAGTAAGATGAGTGCTTCACAAACTTCATAGCAAGTACACATAGTATAATTGTTCTAACTGCCGTTAGTAAAAAACGCTTTAATATTATTACATGCCAAACATGCAGTATTTTATCTAGAGAATGTTTTTTGAATAAAAGAAATCAGCTTTTCTTTAATAAGGTGATGTGGTAAGGTTGTATATAGTGTAGAGAAGTCATAAGTGCTTATTGATGAAACTTGACATTTATTGAAAATTTTATCAAGAACGTCTGCTGATTTTTTTATAGACCAAAATATATTAATCCCAGAGTTATCATAAGTTTGATCACAATATAGTTTAACGTGATATTTAACGGCAGTAAGACAAGAAGTTAAAAGTTGGAATGTTTGTTGTGGTGCAGGAACTTGAATTCGAAATGAAGCGCGACTTATACGAATTTTTATGTAATTTAGGAATTCAGTACGTAGTAGGCAGATTATTTTGCTGATCGTTTACACCAGCCTTGAAAGTAAGCTTGTCCACGAAACCAGGAGAAAGTATGTCTCCAGCTGTGTAAGTCGTTCCTTTTGTTTTACATTTCCTCACGGCACGTTTAACTTTGTCTTTAATATGCTTGGTCTGCAACCCCTTCAGTTTATAGAAAATGTTTGAAACACAGAGAGACACTCTTCTATCAACATTCCTCAATTCCCATTTACGAATGTCACTGTAATGTAACGGAACAAGTCGTTCACTATTTTGCATTCGTTTTTCGCACAATATATTGAAGGGAATGAGAGTGCCTCCAAGTGATATTCTTGGAATAAGCCTATTGGTGAATTATTTTCAGCGGGTGTTACACAAAAGATTTGATTGAATTCCCTAAAGTCAGCTGCTTGCAAGTATGCATCAAGATTGCCCGTTAGCCTATCAGGAAAATTGTCATATTCTGTCCAGCTATCAGATGCATTGTCATACTGTTCATAAGACTGACTCCCTGTTTCATTGTCGCCAAAATGTGCATGCCATTGCTTGCACTCTGAAGCCAAGTTTCGTTAACTTCAATCACTTCATTTTTGAACAACTCACTGTTTTCAACTAACCATTTTGCAGCATGATATACTTTGTTGTGATTGTACAATACAAGTGACTTCCAGCAAACAATATACCCTCCAAATCATTTGCAGTAATGTCACATGCCATACCACAACATTCAGCACTGACTAAAAACATCAAGCATATTGGGACAAACTGTCGCCCTCATGCATGATAAGGCAAACAATCGTCACCCTGATGAAAACAAGCTGCAGACACCAGTGAAAAAAGCCATTGTATAAAGGGAACTTATCAATATGCAAAAGACGCAACTGACAATGAACCCATGCATATAAATTAAACTCAAAAGGAAAAATATCAATATGCAACAGACGCAACTGACAACGAAGCCATGCATATACATTAACTATAGATCAACATATAACTACAATGTAATTATTCAGCTAAATTTTGGTCAATAATCAGCTGACATCATTTCTGGTTATTGCCAACAGCTGTGATTCGTGTATCACATGAACGGATACTAACCGACAGAGATCAAAAGCAATAATGTGGCACTGTTTTGCACTTATGATCTGAACCGCGAGTATGCAACATATCAAAGTTAATCACGTTGTTTATTATAAGCATGTCTCCACTCAACTCTACCGTGATAACGTCCATGAAAGTCCGTTGGAGAAGTTACTAGCCCGCTAACATTGGTACATGATTTACAGGTTGTATTGCCTTTAAGTGGATACCGTCTCACTGTAACGCGTTCAGTGATACAGTACTTTACTACATGGCTGGTTGACGGAACATGAATGACAATCTGTAAACACAGTCGTAAAGCAGTAACTTTGATCAAATTGATGGCAGTACTGTCAAGCCGAAAGAAATATAAAAAGATCGGAAGGGAAAGTAGCATTCAAGGAGGACAGTCAACCACAAAACATAGAAACAAACACGCAAACAGACAAACAAGAAGGCAAAAGCAATAATAAATGCAAACGACATCACAAACACAAAATGGTTGACAATAGGGCTACCGCCTTGGAACCGTCAGTGTCAAAGTAGGCCAATGGGGGTTTAAACCGGTTCTAGGGTGCACCAAACCTCACACTTACCCTACTGTCATCCCATTAAAACAGGACAGTGTAAATAAAGAAATCTCCGCCATGAACTTATATCTAACCAACAAGGCAGCATCAATAGGCAATATAAGTAAAACACAAATATGCTCGAGTAATTATAATACAAAAAAACAATAGCCTAGAAAGCCACAACGAAGTCTACATGATTACTTCTACAGCAGTGTTTTTGAGTTGATGCCTTGAGGCCTTGAGTTCATTTCAATTGTTCATCTCTTGAGGTCATCTCCAAGATAATGTAACAACACCGAAGATATTGTAAGCAATTCCAAATAATATAAGATAACCAATTAAAATGGAAACGACTTGAATTAAGCTGAAATGTAGTCAGCTGTTATCACTGCACAAAACAACTATATGACATTTCGTGTACACAAAATCTGCATATGTTTGACATAAAACTGCAGAAATTGTTTCGTCAATTCCGAATTATATACAATTATGTTCTAGTTCAGCCAACAATTCAAGATTCAGCAATGGAATATACATTTACAACGGAATTTCAGATATATAGGATGGATTACCCGTTGATGTTTCTTACAATACCTACGTGAAATACTTACTCTGAAGCAAAATGGACTTGACTCCACCCGAGCAACACCCCACCCCCACCCCCACCCCGTTAAATTGATATATGGACTACTTTATAATAATGACGTCATTATGCAATTGAACTAGCGTATGTTGTTTAAAGAAATATAAAAAGATCGGACCGGGAAAGAGCATTCAAGGAGGACAGTCAACCACAAAACACAGAAACAAACATGCAAACAGACAAACAAGAAGGCAAAAGTAGTAATAAAAGCAAACGACATCACAAACACAAAAGTGGAGCGCTGTGGTCTAGTGGTAGAGCGTTGGACCCATGATCCAAATGTCGTGGGTTCGATTCCCGTCATTGCCATATGCGTTGTGTGCCTGAGCAAGACACTTTATCTGCATTGCTTAGTACTGGTTCTACCCAGGAAGACATCGAGAGTGATTCAAATAAGTTCAAAGAGCTTTCGTTACAATCGATGTAAAATAAATAAGTTTAAACCAAACACAAAAGGGTTGACAATTTTCAATTTTAAAGTTTATTTTCCTTCAGAACTCACTGGTTTTTAAATTATATTCTAACACGACCTGCGTAGTCTTTCATATATACAAAGAAGAGGGACTACTGACTATGTATGCTATTCTACGATAAAATACAGCTGTTCTATTAATTCTCCGAGTATATTTCATCCTTTGGAAGCACGTTACATGACGTCACTTAGTAAATATACGTCACGAAGACAAATTCAACAGTAATTCTAATGAAATGTTAATAACAACAAACTTGCCATGCTCCCAAACCTTGCATACCCCCGATATAAGTAATGTTTATAGCATACTTTTTCGAGTACGAGAAAAATATGCTATAAATGTTTTGTACCGTAGCCATTTATCCAAGTACACGCATGCAAGAAGTTTTAGGACGTTGCATCCAATCAAAAAATAGCATTATCACGCGGCATGAGCATGACCCATTATTGATTATTGAGGCAAATCACCTTTGTATATTCTTGGGCAAATGCAGTGTCAAGGAGTGCTCTTTTGGTAATGTTTTATTCGTTTTGATTGACAGGTTGTGTGTTAACATTACCACTGAGCGCGTGTCGCGCGCGTAAAATTGTGTAGACCATGGTATTACCGAATATGTCATTTATAACACGGCTGAAATATAACAGCATTTATAGCACAGTTTTGGCTCAGACATTCAGGTGTATGAAAATTATATCCTAAGCAAGAACAAAGGAAAACCATTAGAGCTATGGTACAAACCCATCATATGCATCAGTACACATAACATTAATAAGCATCTTGAACATGCTGAGAACGTTTGACGTCATACAGCGCAAGCTATATGACGTTAGCAATGACTTAATTGTTTGTCTCGTGACTACTAGTGTATTTAAACATATTGTACCGCGCAGAACTTTGCATACGGGGGCGGCCAATGGAACCGCCTGTAAACATAGCAGCATGATACCTTGACCTCTGAGATAATATATAGTGCTCCACAATAGCTTAAACAATGGGGTTAATGTTGTGTTAGAATCGAAATAATAAATACGTCGTTCGGATGAGAGTAGCATCTGAACTCCTCTTTACCTGTATTTTATCAGTGAATAAAATACAGTTAGTCGTTCGGATGCGAGTAATTAAATCATTCGTGCTAACGCACTCGTTCGGATGCGAGTAATTAAGTCACTCTTGCGCACCCAGGATTGAACTGGGTTTGCCCGATGCATATGCCAGAGGAGTCGTTACCGTAAAGATTTGTAAAACCTGCAATGAAGTCTTTTCTGTTTCTTTTGAAAATGTATTTAGAAAATAAAACAAAGTTTATAAATAAGTATAGCTCAGTAAGTGTGCCTGATTTCTCGCCAGGAATCGAACCTGGGTCTCTCTTCCCGAAGAAAAGGCATGCTACCTTACACAACAGAGTTTTTATTTACAGCACAAACCAAACCAACTTTTATTTAAATTTAGATTTATTATTTTATATATGGCATAAATTTATTTAAAAAATAAAACAAAGTTTATAAATATTATAGCTCAGAAAGTGTGCCTGATTTCTCCACCAGGATTCGAACCTGGGTCTCTCTTCCCGAAGGAAAATGATGTTGCCTTACACCACAGAGGTTTTTCAGCACCACACACCAATTGTTGAAATATAAGCATTTATTAATTAAATCTATTAATTAAATCACCCACACCACATAATAGCATTCGATTTATTTACAGCAGAGCGACCCTTAACACATGTCTGAAACATGATAAAAGCTTGTTAGAGACAACATGAACAAAGCTACTATAAGGTCGAATGACATGGTTACGAAAATAATATATTTTAAAAGGCCTCGTTTTTTTATTAAAACACCTTTTTAAGCCCGGTTTCTTACTGAGATCCTTGTTTAAATTGTTCTGCATAACATTCCACAAATGGGATGAAGTATCTGGGCACACAACATTGAAAGAAATTGTTGTTGTTTCTTCTAATTGTCGAAAAATGCTTGGCCCTTGGGACGAAAGTAATTTCTGTTTGGTTTTGGTTTTCGAGTGTATTTTCCACTAGATTTCCTGTTGATACACTGTGAGATAATATTTTTAATGAATTCCAGCAAGGAAATAAACAATACATTGGTTAAGGCCGAACTATTTGAATTTTACTTCTTAATTTTACCGTAATGCAAAATTTTCGTTGAACCGCGAATTCTGGTTATGGTTATCATTTTCTCCTTAAGCAAGTTGTCGTTATCATAAACGACGTAGACCAAAGTGTAATCGCCGCAATGAAAACTTGCTGCAGAAGTACAACATTAGCCTATGAAAGGTCAGAATTATAATTTGTGTTACCTATCACTTTTGTTTATATAACCATACCATCGCAGGAGAAGGATACAGTTTCGCAGGATGTGCCCTTTTTTGGAGACTATGAAGGTTTCTGTCAATAAGCAGAATAATCACCCCACTATGTACTGCATTCCAAAACTTCACACAAATCCACACAAAGAATGTTTAATCTCAAATGCTAGTTCATGTACAATTACTAACGTGTCCGAACTGTTGACCTCCTGCCTTTCCGCGATCAAAGAACATTTTATAAAATATTGCAAAAAAACTTCTTCAGCAAGCTACTAGTAGGTAGATTTTTCTCAAAGTGCTATCGCCGCAACAAAAATCCTGCTGTAGAAGTACAACACCAACCTTAAAACGTGTTGGCGACTAGGAATATCACAACACTTATTCTATGGAGATGTGGTCTATAAAAAGAAATATAAAAAGATCGGACAGGGAAAGTAGCATTCAAGGAGGACAGTAAACCACAAAACACAGAAACAAACACGCAAACAGACAAACAAGAAGGCAAAAGCAATAATAAATCCAAACGACATCACAAACACAAAAAGGGTTGACAATAGGGCTACCGCCTTGGAACGGTCAGTGGCAAAGTATGCCACTGGGGGTTTAAACCAGTTCAAGGATGCACCAAACCTCACACTTACCCTACTGTCATTCCATTAAAACAGGACAGTGTAAATTAAGAAATCCCCGCCATGATCTAATATCTAACCAACAAGGCAGCATCAATAGGCAATATAAGTAAAACACAAATGTGCTCGTGTAAATATAATATAAAAAAACAATAGCCTAGAAAGCCACAATGAAGGTAGTCAATGACTTTGCAGAAGCCAAAGCAGTAAGAGAATAAACCATTAAGGGCACTACAAGAAAGATCATGGACAAACATCAAACGACACCGTCCCAATGGTCTTTAGGTAGGCGTCATCATAGGGTCCACAGCCTGTCCGGTCATCGTACAATTAAAGAGGAAAGCATAGTGGCGAACTGTAAAAGGGTCCACCACCAAGCATGCAGTACGTTGCAAAATGATAGGGTCATAACCTCTTTTGATAAACTTTTTAACAAGTTTAACAAAGATAGTATGAAAGTGATCATGACCTAGAATCTTACGAAGTTTATAAATCACATCACCATAGAAGTCAGGTTGTGATAGTCCTTGTCGCAGAAGAGTCCTTAAATTACTATTATATTTGGAAAGAAGATCAGGGTTACGATAATAAAATTTTGCAAAGGTTTTACGAAGTTTATGGTAACGGTAACCCTGATTGAGTAACTTTTCAGTTATACAAAGATTACGAATATTAAAGTCCTCAACTCGAGTACAAGCTCTAGAAAAACGAATAAGTTGAGACACATATACCCCATAAGAAGTTGCTCGGGGATCATCCCCAATCCAAGTGGGGATAGTTAACAATGTCAAAATTAAAATCATCTCTCTTGTCATAGATTTTGCTAATTATTTTACCATTTTCAATCGAGAGATCTAAATCAAGAAAAGAAGCGTTATTATCAGATATATTAGCATTGTTAAGCTGAAGTTCTTTAGGATAAATATAATTAACCATAGTTGGAAAGAAAGGGTTGTCAATGTCCAATATGTCATCCAGATACCGAGAGGTGTCATTAAAGGCTTCAATAACATCTGCCTGGATATCTGGTGAAAGACTCAACATGAAATCCCTTTCATAGCAAAATAAGAACAAATCTGCGACAAGTGGTGCACAGTTCGTACCCATAGGGATACCAACAATTTGTCTATAAACGGTGGTTCCATACCTGACGAAAATATTGTCTAATAGGAAGATGAGTGCTTCACAAACTTCATAGCAAGTCCACATAGTATAATTGTCAAAACTGCCGTTAGTAAAAAACGCTTTAATATTATTACATGCCAAAAATGTAGTATTTTCTCTAGCAAATGTTTTTTGAATAAAAGAAATTAGCTAGTCTTTAATAAGGTGATGTGGTAAGGTTGTATATAGTGTAGAGAAGTCATAAGTGCTTATTGATGAAACTTGACCTTTCTTGAAAATTTTATCAAGAACGTCTCCTGAATTTTTTATAGACCAAAATAAATTAATCCCAGAGTTTTCATAAGTTTTATCACAGAATAGTTTAACGTGATCTTTAACGGCAGTAAGACAAGTAGTTAAAAGTTTGGAGATGTTTGTTGTGGTGCAGGCACTAGAATTCGAAATAAAGCGAGCCTTATATGGATTTTTATGTAATTTAGGAATCCAGTACATAGTAGGCAGTTTATTTTGCTTATCGTTTACCAGCCTTGAAAATAGTGCACCGAGTGATATGTGCGGAAACAACATCATCCTCGGTAGAATTAACTGGAGTATACGAATTGGTGCTGCCGAGTTCTAGAGATAAAACATTGACGTAATGTAGGCGTCAAACAATAATTACATTATTAGCTGCTTTATCTGCAGGAACTAAAACAAATTTATTATGAAATTCCTGAATTCCCGATTTTAAATTACGAAATGAAAACCTAGGTCTCGGAGAAAGTAAAGAGGGGTTAGCATTATAAAAGTTAATACGTGTATCTATAATTTTCAGAATTGACTTTTTCCAAGTAGAAAGTGAGTTTGGGTCCGCATGTTCTCTACGACACCATTTGATACTAAAATCTTCAATGGAGTGGGCGATCTGGGCACGACAGGCATTAAAATCAATAGTTGAAGGTAATCTATATTTAGGACCTTTCGAAAACAAATGCCGAATACGTTTATCAATAATATCAAAATTACCAGTGATAACATGACCTGCTGGAGCATAGCAAAATTTAGATGTGTTGCATTCACATTCCTTAGGAGTATTATGTACTATATCAAGGTCAGAAACTATTTTGTTGTAGTTAAAAATAATATTTCTAATAGGCTTTTTGTACTTATAAAAAATTACAGGACTTTCAGAATTTTTGAAATATTTTGGGATAGAATCAACTACATGAGTATCTCGAAAAATACTAGGCATGTCAATGAAATCAATACCTTTGTTAATATATAGTAGTTTTAGAAAATGCCTGACGTGATCAGACTCCTTGTCAATATGGGGTCGGAGAACATGTTGTGTATAACTTTGAACTATGGAAGCAGTGTTATACAAGAGATTTGTACGAATGAAAATTTTGTCGGCTTCCTCGTCGATCAAATTTAGTGATGAAATGGACAAAGATGTAAGCCGCGAAAGCATAGAGTGCTTTCCAGACTGTTTAAAAATGGTATGTAAATCAGCGACAGAAATAATTACACGCGATTTACGTTTGATGTTACCATTACGCCTGAGACCATGAGACCTAGCTTTACGCTTTCGGATAGAAAATATAGAAAAAATGTCAATATTAGGATCTTTAGAAATATTTCCTTCTTGATAAATATTGTCATTAAGGCCGAGTGGATAAGGTGTCTGGAAGTTTTTCATCCACTTAAGTTCTGCAATATGTCTAGCTTTTATCTTAAAGCTTTTAGTAGCATCATTATCAAAATATATATATTCAACCGGTTGAACAGTTACGTTATTAAAATTATGACCTGACTGACGAAAGTGTTGGTACAAGTAATTTTTAATTTTTTATGATTACTTGCATTATATTTGTGTTCACGAAATCGAACTGGGGTCTGAAGGACCACTTTACAAGATTAATCAAACGATTTGTCAGAAAAGGATACGACACTTTAATATTACAACGCACGTCATGATTGGTGATTGACCCCTCTGCAGTCAGTCACTACGCTTCACTTTTCTCTTGTGCGATGACCGGACAACCTCGTAAGACTCCCTGATTGCACTTTCTAAAACCCTGAAAGGGAAGGCTGGTGCATGAACGTTCGTCCTTCGGGTTGTTGGTCGTACCCCAGATTGTTTTTTCTCTTCAGTTGCAACTGTTGTGGTTGTTCAGTACAATGCTGGATATATCCTGAAGTGCTTCTAATTATATGTTTGTATTGATTTACAATAACGTATTGTTTCCTAATTTCTTTGGATGTGGACTTTATTGTTTGAGTTTTACTTTTGATGGGATGTAGTTTTATTTACGCTGTCTTGTCAATTTTAGCGCTGCAGACTGGATAATAGCGATAACCAGTAGGCTTTATTGCTTACTGACCGTTTGAAGTCGGTAACCCTGTCTTCACCACTCGTAGTGATTTGTATTGTCCATTTCATTGTATATTTAGTTCGCTCTTTGTCTTTGGTGCAGTGCGGACCTATGGTGCCATTGCGTTTGGGTGATGTTATTTCTAACTTTAAAAACGAGTCTCTTATTTCAAGATCACATGGTTATTGAGAATAAAGACTGCCTTTCCTTATACGCCATCTATGCAAGTTTTTTCAGGTTATAACCAAACCATTTTTTTTTATTTATATCGTCCATTGCTGTTCTTTTTTTGAAAAAAAAATCTGATTTTTTAAATGCAGTTTACAAGCCATGCAAGCTGTAAATACAATTCCATTTTAGCCACTCAAAGTTTATTTAAAACATCTGTATGTATTGATATATATATCCGTAACCTCCTTATTTGAAAAAATCGTGGTGGAATAACTGAGAAGATTATTTACTCCAAATATATCAGGCAGATATCATTTTTTCTCGTTGTCAGTTGTAGCAGCTTTTCAAAATTAGCCATTCTACGTGTGGAAGTTTAGTATGATCAGGTAGTATGGGAATGTGATCAAGAACGTGAAGATATAAAATATTATCAAAACGATTATCAGATAATGCCATAATCAATAACACTACTACACGTACACTGAAACGACCGACCTATACTTTCCACATATGTCACAAAAACTTCTTCCATTTAAAATGTGTAGATTAGCTGTTATATAGAGATGAAAATGTTTTCTGCCCCCTTTAACAGCATAACTGGTCTTGACCATCTCAATTATAAAACTGACTAGATGTATCAACATCGCTTGGCAATGGTATATATGCATCATTATTATCAATACTATATGTCTACATTCATGTACTAGCGTTTGTATCACTACACATGACAATATTACCCTTCTACTATATTTGTTGATGTTGAGGTTGTGTCTTATAACAAAAGAAGAATGGCTAGGTGCAATATATACACCCATTTTTATTGACGGGTTGACTAAAATTATGATGAGGAAAATCAAGTGTCTTTGTCGTCTGCTTCGCATTTAGTTTAAAACAACAATATCTTAAGATGTAATATGGTGTAAGAGTGTCCCATCTTGTGATTTGTCAAATAAACTTGATTTGAGATTATTCCATTTCCCAATTTTACCATAACACTAAAACTACTAATATTATAGAGTTTATACATGTATAAATACATGTCTGTTACAAGTGTCATAAGGCAATCATCTGATAATGTAAGGGAAATAATTAATGCATGTAGTATAATTTCAATCAGTACTGTTTTATTTTTCTTGCATCATACTTATTTTTTTATTGTCATCTCTTATAATGTAAGGGAAATAATCGGTGCATATAGTACAATTTCTACCGATATTTTGTTACTGTTCTTGTATTATTCATCTTGCATACACAAATGAGAAAACTATTCCTATAGAAATCACAGCACCCAAACGTAATGGAGCTGCACTAAACCACAAACAAATGATACACGGTGCTCCCAATCCGGTTCAACCGCTAGTAAAATTAATTGTGTTTTTTAATATTAATGCAAATGTTCAAATTATTAATGTTTCTGAGAGTTATTATATAATATTGATGTTAAAGAGATAAAGTTTAACCTACAGCTTCCAAGGATTGTTACGTTGAGACTGAAAGTTGAGAAGTAACCAATTTGTCCCCCGACATAATTAAACACCATAGCATTGGAGGTAAATAAAATATTAAATTAAACTTGTCCATATATTCCATATGTTATTAGTAAAATAAGGATGAAACCAGATTGGTACCTCGTTATATCCTGACTATCATGCATGAGTGTCACTGTTTTTGTATACAGAAACCACGCTTTACTAAAGTTACAGTATCTGACTTAAGAAGCAGCATATCTTTAAAAATAGTATCAACCTCCAAAAGCATTGCAAATCTCTGCCTTAAGATTTTCTGCTAAGATAAAAGTTCCTCCTTTTGTTAAATGTTTTATGTCTTTTAATATATCCGTCAGTAGGTGAAAGTAGATATACCATCGAAGAAAAAATGTAGCATGGACCACAAACACATACAGAAACAAACAACAACTACGAAGATGAATAAACGTCTAGGTATGACATCACAGATATAAAATGGTTGACAATTTGGTTACCGCCTTGGAACGGTCAGTGACCAAAAAGGTCGCTGGGGTTTCAAACCAGGTTATAGGGTGCACCTCACTATCTAACAAACAAGGCAGCATTAATAGGCAATATAAGTAAAACACATAAATGATCATGTATATATGATATAAATAAAAAGCATAGAAAGCCAAAATGTAACTACTCAATGACCTGGCAGAAGCCAGAGCGATAGGAAAACAAACCGTTAAGGGTCGTCAACACAAGATTAAAGACAAACGTGAAACGCTACAGTCCTAGATGTCATCATAGGGTCTACAATCTGTCCGGTCATTGCAAAATCAAAGAAGAAAGCATGGTGGCGAAATGTAAATGGGTCAACCAATAAACATGCAGTGAAGTAGATTTCCATATATTGGAAACTGTTGAGATCTCCACCCTATAACCATCTATTCACTTACTGGCCCATCCCCACCCTTGGGGACATAACCGTTAGGTTATAACTTGATTACTCTTGAGATCCCCACCATAATACCATATTCAAGTTTCTGTCATGAACAGACCGGTACGGTCCGTATCGGCGCTGAGGTCCATCCCCATCCCTGGGGAAAAGGCTACGGGATCATAACTGATCCAGACCGTACAACCATGTATATACTTACTGGTTATGAACAGACGTATACAATCAACCAACCACCATTGGGCCTGCGATCTATCAACACACTTGGGGTCATAACCCCTGGGTCATGAGTTGGAAACTGCTGATATCACCATCCTATAACGATACATAATACACTTATTGGGAATGAACAGACAGATACAACAACCAACAGCATTGACCCCGGTTTGCATCCTCTCCACTGGGAACATAACGCCTAGGTCATAACTTGGAAACCGTTTACGTCCGCACCCGATTAAAATATATACCCTTACTGGTCATAAACGCACGGTTACACCACCTTATAATCATATATACAATTACTGAGCATGAACACTTTAAGACGGGTGCGTGATCGACTGATTGTGTATGAAATTAAAAACATGTTTTGTCAGCAAATAACGAGCAACTTCTTATGAGGTCTATGTGTCTCAAAGTATTCGTTTTTCTAGAGCTTGTACTCGAGTTGAGGACTTTAATGTTCGTAATCTTTGTGATGTAATAAAAATAAGTATCCTATGTCCACCGCAATATGTATGCCATCTTCGGGATGGTTAAAATTCGGTACGATTGATTTTATGAATATTGAGTTCTGCTCAATCCGGGGTTAGGGGGCGTGAGCGGTAGCAAGCATATTTCACTACCGTTCAAGAACAATCTCAATCAAACAGAGACTGCAATATGTCGTATTTATCGTGTTCGGCCGTTTCAAGAGGTTAATTCTCATACTCTTTTGTATAGCTAAAAAGCTACTCCATCAGGGATACCGTTACCATAAACTTCATACAATCTTTGCAAAATTGTATTATCGTATCCCTGATATATTTTCCAAATACAAAAGGAACTTATGAACTCTCCTGCGGCAAGGAATATCACAGCATGACTTTTATGGTGATGTGATTTACAAGATCCTTGGTCATGACCACTATCAAACTATCTTTGTTAAACTTGTTAAACGGTTTATCAAAAGAGGTTATGGCCCTATCATTTTGCAACGCACTGCATGTTGGTGGTTTGTGCGATGACCGGACAGGCTTGGGACCCTATGATGACGTCTACCTAAACCCCAAAAGGACAGTGACGTTTGATGTTTGTCTTGTCATGCTCTCAATGGTTTATTCTCTTGTTGCTCTGGCTTCTGCCAAGTCACTGAGTACCTTCTTTGTGGCTTTCTATGCTTTTGTTTTATTTGTATTTATATATATACACGAGTATCTCTGTGTTTTACTAATATTGCCTATTAATGATGCCTCGTTGGTTAGAGAATAATCCATGGCGGGGATATCTTTACTTACACTGTCCTGTTTTAATGGGATGACGGTAGGGTAATTGTGAGGTTTGGTGCACCCTAGAACCTGGACGGCATATGCCTTTATTCTTTGTTATCATTTTCATTCATATTTGCCCTTTTGCGTGTTTTGGGGTTTACTGTGTTCTGTGAAAGCTGCATTTCCTGTTGACTTTTATACATATTTTCATTGGCTCGTTTACTTGAGACAGGTATTACCCGATGACTCACAAGCTCGTTTACTTGAGACTGGTATTACCCGAGGACTCAAAAGTTCGCTTGCCTGAGACTGGTATTACCCGAAGACTCGTAAGCTTGTTTACTTGAAACTGGTATTACCCGATGACTCATAAGCTCGCTTGCTTGAGACTGGTATTACCCGATGACTCATAAGCTCGTTTACTTGAGACTGGTATTACCCGATGACTCATAAGCTCGTTTACTTGAGACTGGTATTACCCAATAACTCATAAGCTCACTAGCTTGACACTGGTATATTTACCCGTGGACTCATTAGACCCTTGATTGAGACTGGTTTTACCCGAGAACTCACTAGATCATTCTAGTTTTATTCGATGAATCATAAGCTCACTTGCTTGATACTGATATTTTTACCTGCGGACTCATTAGACCCTTGCTTGAGGCTGGTATTACCCGATGACTCATAAGCTCACTTGCTTGATACTGGTATTTTTACCCGTGGACGCATTAGACCCTTCCTTAAGACTGGTTTTACCCGAGAACTCACTAGATCACTCGCTTGAGCTTCAATATCATTACATCGCTCGAGTTTGAATCAGGCGTCAACACGTAATAATCAATGATCAAAGGCGATTACAAATGTTGTAAATGAACTAGAGGCGAACTATTATCCCTAGTCAGAGGAAGATTTCATCACCATTTAATGACTGATGCAAAGTTGGGTAGGGACGATCTGGAAGAGTGATTTGTGTCAATCCAAATACATATGAAAATCACTAAAAATCCCGTAGTTTCATTTGATCCGTGTACTTGCATTAATTTGCACCGCATGTTATCTTCGGTTAAATTAGTTTTATGAAAATATTGGGCTGCAAAACTCTCCGAATCTGCTGGTTTTCGTTGTTAAAGCTTAAATGTTTTAAGTCATTAACTATTACTTCAAAAGCGCTTATTAGTTCTATTAGAAAAAAGCGTTTGTTGACAAAAATCAAGAATTTATTATAAAAACAATTATAAAATATGCCATGAATATTTGCTACGAACTAGGCCTATGTCCTTGTGATGACACAATTGTAAAGGCATTCATTTCATTCATAATGTTGTTGACTGCGTCCCTTGCATTATGGTTCGTAAACAAGAATGTTATAGCGCGCTTATTAGTTTAAAGTGACCAATCAAAACAATTGTTGCGTAATTCTGACTGGTTTACAACGGATTTTACCTCGATGTTGTCTGCTAAGATGGCCGCGTCAGAGAAATAGGAAATAGTGCAGTTGTTAACATAAATTGCGTATTTTGAACTTAAAACGATCCTTGAAGGTAATTTTATCGACGCAGTAACACTAGACTTGTATTAGTGTTACATGTTTTATGTTTCGTCTCCTCCAGAATCACCGATTTTTTCCAGAATGATCGATCGATGTTCAACGTTTTTTTTTTAAAAAGGATCAATTTCGGAAAATGGTCAAATACGTCTTGGTCTAAAAACGGTTAAACATGGCAATACAATCATTTTTTTTGATATTTTAACATGTGGACATGTGGACACCGCCTTCTATAAACGTGTCCACTTTTTCAATATTACGTAGCAAAAACATAAACAAAACACTTAAAAAAAAGTCTCACAATCAGTTGACTCAAATTGGGACAGTGCCAAAAATTGCCTAAACCTGATAAAAAAATAGAATTACTTTCTGCTTTCCTTTTGATCTCTAGGTCCGTGAGCTTTCAGGGGAGATAATAGAGGTGTGAGACCTCTTCATCAACATCCTTATTATCATCGTCATCATCATCATCATCATTTTCATCATCATCACAAACAAAGCCATAATCATCAGCAGCAGCAGTAGCAGCTGCAGCTTTATCATAAACAGTATCACGTCAGCAACCATTTCTACCACTACCAAAACTATAATCATAATCATCATCATCATCAGCGGAATCAGCGATACCACCACCACCATCATCACAAGCACCATGTTCATAGTATTCATTATCATTACAATCATCATCATCACCGCACCGTCAACATAACTATAAACAACTTGTGGTAATAAAGACTACCAAAAATTCAATCACACATGTACATTATAAATGAACTATAGCTTTGAGTGCAAAAAAAGCTTGGAAAAGGTTGAAATAATTGTAAAAAAAGAAACTATGATAATTTGAAGATTCTTTGAAGACGCCATTTTGAGAACTATAATTTTGTATTGTTTGCTACTATCCTCATAAGATATTTATATTGGAAATTGGGCAATTTTGTTAAAATAGTTGAACATATTGCGATAGTGTACACTTTTTCCACTCAGCAGTTAGCAGTTTGAAACTCTTGTTCCCAACTGTATTGTTGTATAATATCATTGTTAATTTCGTTTCGTAATTGTAGTTTGCGTAGTTCGATTTTTGAAGTTTTTCTAGAAGATTTGGCGTAACGTTTTGTGCACTGATTTGTTAGGGTTTTTAATTTTGTTTTTGAAATTTTGGGGATTACATGATATTAATAATGTAACCTTGAGAAAATCTTTCTGTGGTAAACACCTATGTCAAATAGGTAAACAGAAAGTTCAAAATTGTAAAATTGTTTACATCTATAGTCGTATATGTGTTCAAAACATTTTATACCCTTATAAAGCTTTTACTTTTATGTTCGAGATATTCAATATTATACTTTTGCTTACTGTTTTAATTTCATTATGTTTATTTATTTTATCCCATGCACTAAGTATATTTTGTAAAGAATTTTGTTTTCAAACATTTCATTGATATCGTTTTCATCAATGTTGCATTAAAAAATTGTAAATTGTGTTCCCTCCATAATTTTCTAATTCATACAAATATATTTGTTTCCAATGGCCGGCTGTATTGTCCATTAATATTTTAATCAGCTGGCTTTAAGAGAGTATATAATTAATGAATTTCTGTATATCAATGCATTTAATACCCCCATTTTCGTAATCTTGTATAAGTGTGGCTTTTTATAATTTGGCTTGGTTTATTGTTCAATACAAATTGGAATACAATTCGTTTATTTGTGTAATTGTTTCGTTTTTTGGTGGGTCGGGTAGGATGGTTAGTGGATATTTAACTTTGGAAGACCACATGTTTAACAACAGTAATTTTTCCAAGTAGGGTTATTTTTCTATGCTTCCATTAAACAATTTTTGATCTGTTCTAGTTTAGGTTCCAGATTAAGTTTATAAATATCAATCTTGTTTGTATTGTAAACCATTCCAAGAGCTTTTTCTTTTTCAGATGACCATGTAAACTTTCGATTTTCTAAACATTGTATTTTTTTTTCAATGTACCTACTCTTAAAACAGTGCATTTGAGGTGTTGAGCCTTAAACCAGATATATTTCCAAAACAATAATAATAATTATCAAGCATTTAAATTTGCACATCAGTCAACCGGTATAACTTAAAGGCACACACGGCAATCTTTAAGTATAATTATCAAGCATTAAAATTAGCAAAGAGTATGATTTTGACATTAATTCTACTTTTGTAGACTAATGTTTAAATAATATATATTAAAGTAGCAGGTAATACACGTTTGAGTTTTAAATTTGTCTTCATTAGTCTACCATACGTTACATGAGTATATTACTGGTGCTTTGTAATTAAAATCAAGAAATTCTGGTAACGTTTATCAATGCCTGTCCCATACCGCTTCCCCGTTTGCATCGTCGTCCTTGAATGCTACTTTGCCTTTTTGATTTTAATATCTACATTTTAGTAATATTACGCAATAAAGTATTCTCATTCTCATTGGATGGTCATAGTAGGTTTGCTAAATGAAGGATTTGATTGTCCCCAACTCACACACCAATTAATTCCGGTATGTGAAAACGTGGATATTTTGGCAATGTGTAATTTGACAAATTTATATTGCAAAAGGATTTTATTTTGAAAGGATTTTAATTATTTAGTCGTGTAAGTGTTTCAACTTTCTAACTAAGTACACGTTAAACCTTTTTAGGGACGAAAACGGCCTTTATAAGACTATTTTCTGTGATCGCCAAGTGCGGGGAGCACGCTTTGCACGGGTCCCATACACCGATGGACGATGATGACCGGTATAATTCTTTGACCGAAAACTACGTGTGTGCTAAGCTGCACATGTCCCTAGAAGGCCAAATAGACAGTAAGTTAGCGCCTCTAAAGAAACCTATTGAAACAGTTCGTGAAAAGGTTGACGCTATGGAGAGTTTTATTGAGTACGCCAACGACGAGTTTCGTACCCTTCAGGAAAAAACGGTCCCAAACTTGGAATCCCAGATTGAGGAAATGAAACACGAGAGGCACACATTAGAACTTTGGGGAAGGAAATGGAACCTTATTGTAAGAGGTATAGAGGGCGGGGGAGACAGAGAGCCTGCCACAACAACAGACCACAAGTTCCGGGCATTCATGTTTGAATCCGTGTACATTGAGAAGGAACGGGCCGGAGGTATGACACTCCAGGCCATTCATCGATTGCCATCAGGAGACAATACTCGGCGTAACATTTTAGTCCGATTCAGCAACCTCATCGAGCGTGATTTAGTTTTGGATTGTGCCATGCGGAACCTGAAATCCGGAACTGGAATTAGCGTTGTCCCTGATCTACCACCAGAAATTGCCAAGCGTAGGGCTGAGCTTCTCAAGAGAAGAGGAAAAATGTCTAGTGAAGAAAAAGGATGCCACAAGTTGATCTATTTTAGGGAGTTCCCATTCGTGGAATTGAAAACTGTAAACAAACGTGCCGAAAACGCGTAGTGAGTAGCCAGTAGCAGCATGAACATAAAGTAACGTTCGCTAAGCCAATACAAAGCACATCAACGCTATGGGCCAATATAGTGACATAATGGTTCTTGAACTCTACAACCAGTGATTATAATCGATTTTTGTTTGTTAAACAAACCCATATATGTTGCTTCCTCCTTCTCTTGTCAATTCCCCCATGCAGTATTGATAGTAAAATGTTTTTTTTGCGAATAAATACGAATTGGGATCATTATAAAATTCACTTCCGCTTGAATGTCAAGTTTTGGTAATTGATACTCAATATTTATAGCTGGATGTGTATAAAATAATAAATATTACATTTTTGATTAAAATAATCTTTACTATAACAGTATTTACTGAATCCATCACTAAGTTTAACACAGCCAGAGAACGAAAGAGATGAAAAAGAGATTTTGTTGTTATATTAGAAAAACAGACATTATTTTGAACATTGTTATTTTAGTCAATAGAAAAGAATGCGCTCTTTATACAGTTATTATATGCAATCAAGAAAGCAGATTCTATTATATTTTCTTTCCGTTTAACATGTTTTACCAGCTATGTATATATATGTGTATGCAACTGTTTATGTAAGTAAACAATGTGTCTGAAATAAATGTATTAAAAACAAAAAAAGGTTGTATTCATATTATATAACTATATATCTGAAATAGTTCTCAAATAAACGCAGGTTTCTTAATTAGAATATTAGTTTCCTTTCTGTATTCATGGCAACCACAGCTTTGAAGAAATCAAAAAAAATTCGCATCATCTCCTTATTGCCCCGGATCCACAAACCAAATTTTGATCAAATATCTCAGATGGCCACACAATGGCAGGATCCGTTATTTTTATTTGTCGCCATGTCAACCTCATTCTTATAAAATAAAAACAGACGTGAATAATGTCCTCATTTGCCCGGATCCACACAAAAAATGATGTTGCAGTATATCCAATAATGATCACGAATTCGCCGGCTCAGTATTTTGCGGATGGACAGACTGACATGGGGTAAATCTATAGTCTTCTACGGCGAAAAGGTTGAGAACCTACATGTTATATCAAACAAAATGCTTAAAGCCATTTAAATTGTTAATTAATAATGATTTGCAAATATAAACTGACGATATACCACGAGTTGAGAAATTCCAATCTGCCTTGTGTTCCTTTAAAAGTAGGAATATATAGGAGTATATTTGTTTCAATTCTGAAACAATTGTAGAATGTACATGCTGATATCGTAAACAATCAACAATTATCATTCATCGGCATGCGGCCGGCGAATATATTTGTGTTTATGTTTGGTAAGTGCGATGGAAGGAGAAGTAATTAATGGGAACAATTTTATTCTGTGAAGTACTAAGGAAGTACTATTTTGAAAATGATATGGTATGGACACATTATTTAAAAAAAGTTTCTTTAAACTGTATGCCCCCACCCACCCCCGCACCCCTATCCCCCCTTACCCCCATCAGTCGGTGGTGGGGTGATAAGAATCAACCGACTGCTCGTTACTTAGCAGAGGAGTAGGACCCCTCCACCGAAAAGTAACCCACTTGTTGATCGTGGGTGGCAACCCGTGTTGTTGTAGAAGGGAATCCTGGTGGTTGAGTGACGTGGGGATCTGGTAGTTATTTCCCCGTTACAACCCACCACTTCGGTCCACCACTTCGGTCCGGACTTCAACTAAACGGGAGGTCAGATTGGCCCAATCTGATCACTCGGTTTGTCATGCCAGCTATATGGGATTCTAGCTTGTTTAATTCGCATTTCTCTCACTCCCCCTCTTTTAATATATTACTCCCTTTTTGTCCTCTTAAACATCATGTAGAAAGGATCCTTTATG
Organism: Cyrtodaria siliqua; assembly: GCA_037043455.1. Classification (NCBI taxonomy): domain Eukaryota; kingdom Metazoa; phylum Mollusca; class Bivalvia; order Adapedonta; family Hiatellidae; genus Cyrtodaria; species Cyrtodaria siliqua. The sequence goes on along the minus strand of JAWPHD010005627.1, from coordinate 85,232 downwards.
GTGGTTGCGCTAGGGCTAATCATGTATTTGGCTATACTCATGCCACTTTTTAGGCGGAACATAAGTGCGGCTCTTTAACTGTTTTAAGGGTTATGTCAGCTGGGTGGTATGGGGTCTGATGCGTTACTTTTATATGAGTATACTTTCCACGTATTATTGGCATTTGTCTGTAGGAAATCCACAGAAAAAATGTCCCCTTGTTGGACTCCGAGGTAGGTGAGAAGCGTGGAGATTGAATATTAATTCCCCATTAAGGGACCCAAACACGCACAAAACTACTCATGCATCTACTGGTTTTAAATGATTTAGAGATGGATCCGAATCTGAATCTGATGAGGATATTTCTCATTTAAATTGGCCTCGTTTCCTCAATATTATCTCTCTAGAGGATGAATACCTATCACTAAACTTTCTCCTTTTGCTATCTCTTAGGCTTTACTTGGCATTGCCGGTGAGCCAAGAAGTGTTAGAAACCTCAATAATGGAAAACTTCTTGTTGAGTGTACCAAAAAATCACACTCTGACAATCTCCTTAAAATTCAAACTTTCGCAAACGTCCGTGTTGAGGTTATTTCTCTTAGTTCTTCGAAGGGTGTAGTACGCTCCAGGAAACTGAAGCACTGCACTCTTAAGTCTCAAGGTGTGACTGAGGTAACGCGCATCAGTACGAGGTGGGGTGGCAAAACCACCAATACATTTGTGCTTACTTTCAGCACACCAAATCTTTCGAAGACCATCAAGACTGGATACATCATTCTACCATTTGACCCCTTTATTCCAAATCCTCCTCGATGTTTTAACAGTCAACTTTTTGGTCGTCACCATAGAGATAGATGCAAGCGAGCTGCTCCTGTCTGTGCCCTTTAAGGCCAGACAGGTCATAACGACTTCGCGAATTGCAAAAAAAACGCCTCTTGCGTTAACTGTAATGGGTACCCACGGGGCTTTCTCTAAGGTTTGTCCGAAGTGGAAGCACAAGAGGGAAATACAAAAAGTAAAGATTGAAAAGATCATCTCTTTCCCACAAGCTAGAAAACTTGTTGAGGGTCTTACTAAGCCCACCCGCCCACTCCATCTGGCAAATCGTACGCCGTTGCGAGTAGGGTTGAGAAACCAACTGCCAGGTCTATCGCGGTGCAGATCGTGTTAACCTGGCCAATAGACTCCGACAAGTTTACTACTATTCCACTCTCTGTTCAGAATTGCTCTAAACTTATTCAGTCTCTCAAACTGTTATCCTCTTAAATAAGCCCCCTGTAGCTCCCAATCCTATTGTGGCTTCCGTGCCTAACACTCCTTCAACAATATCCTCAACTACTTCTACATCTACTGTATCTACTTCATTTATTTCGAAATCGACGGAATCTGGTGTAACCATGAGTCCTACAAACCCAACGAACTCTTCCAAGTTCGTCACCACGCAGAATTGCTGCCACGGAAGTGACATATAGGAAAAACATAATCCCGGGATAGGGAAGTAGTCGAAAGGATCTGATGATCCGATTAGACTGCACAACATGTTTGGAGACTTGAAGATGGAGGTTGATGATCCAGCACATCTGGAACTCCCAAAGTCTTCAAGAACTTGACACATGTCTCTCTACCCTTCTTGATATATTTAATAAGGTTTGGGTGACCGGAAACTTCCCCGATTCTTGACGAGAAGCAATCGTTAGCCATATTGCTTTAACGAGTTGTATATGTAAAACCATGGAACGAATGATTAATGAGAGACTCGTTTGGTACCTTGAATCCAACAAACTGATAACAAAGTATCAAAGTGGATTCCGGCGCATTCATTAGGAAAGCTTTCATAAAGAAAGTACATCTCGTCGCTGTATTTTTTGACTTGTAGACAGCGTATGATACTGTATGGAAGTACGGTATTATGAATGATCTTTACGACCTTGGTCTTAGAGGCCGGTTACCAATTTAAATAGAGAGTTTCTTAGATGATAGACAGTTTCGTGTCCGAATGGGTTCAACCCTCTCTGGTATTCATGAACAGGAGATGGGTGTGCCACAGGGCAGCATACTCTGTCATTAATAGTATAGTTAAATACATCAATCCTGGTGTGGATTCTTCTCTATATTTTGACGACTTTGTTATATGTTATCGTGCGAAAAACATGAACACTATTGAGAGACAGCTTCAGCAATGTTTCAATTAACTTCAGACCTGGTCTGATGAAAATATTTTTAAATTTTCTAAATCTAAAACTAATTGTATGGACTTTCGTCAACTGCGTAAAGATCATGAAGACCCTCATCTTACACTCTATGGTTCACCAATACCAGTAGTAATTGAGATAAAAGTTTTTGGTCTTATTTGTGACCGTAAATTAACGTTTATACTACCCCTTAAATACTTGAAGGCCAAGTGCCTCAAAGCTCTTAACTTACTTAAAGTTGTTTCAAACACTAATTGGGGAAGCAGTCCTTTTGCGACTTTATAAGATCTCTTATCAGATCCAAGCTGGACTACGGATCAATAGTATATGGATCGATTCGCAAGTCATACTTGCAGATGCTCGATCCTATACATAATCAAGGCTTACGACTCGCCTTAGGTGACTTCCGTACATCAACAACCGGAAGTATATATGTTGAAGCTAATGAACCATCACTGTCTCATAGACGGGACAAATTAGCTCTTTAGTATACCATAAAATTACAATCTAACCCTTCAAACCCAACTTTCGATACTGTTTTTAACCCTAGTTATGAATCCATTATGATCGAAAACCGAAGGCCATTCGCCCACTTTGTCTTCGTATTAAACCAAAATTAAGAGACACTGAAATCGACATAAATTTGATAGCCAAGTACAAAGTACCACAAATTCCACCATGGACTTTGGAAACACCTACAATTATTTTTGATCTTTGCAATAGTAACACATCCTGTACAGATCCTACTATATTTCAAAGCAAATTTAATGAAACTAAATCGAAATACAGTACTTTGCAACATATATACACAGATGGTTCTAAAGATGGAGATATGGTAGCTGCAGCAGCTGTTGTTCGCAAACATAGCATACAGTGCAGCATGCCTGACAAGGCCTCTATCTTTTCAGCTGAACTTACGGCAAATGAACTTGCCTTAAATTATATTCAGGAATCTGATGATGATCATTATGTAAACTGTTCTGATTCCCTTTCATCTCTTCAAGCCCTGAGTAATATGAAACATGATAACCCAGTTGTGCTTCAACTTTTGGAAAAGTACAATTCTCTTATAGCTGATAATGTTATTATTTTATTGCTGGCTTCCAAGCCATGTAGGAATACGTGGTTATGATAGAGCTGATAGTGCCGCTAAGGCAGCATTAGGTTTACATATATATAATGCCAAATTACCTTATACTGATTTTAAAAGTTGTATTAACACATATATTCGTAACTCTTGGCAAGCCGCTTGGGATTTGTCAGTTAACAATAATCTCCATTCAATTAAACCGTTACTCGGAGAATGGTGATCTTCTACTAGACCCATTCGTCGAGAAGTTGTTCTAGCCCGGTGCAGGATATGGCAAACACGTTATATTCATTCATACTTATTACAAGGTGAGCAATTACCAGCATGTATACCCTGCCTTGCACCGTTAATGGTCAAACACATCTTGTTGTAATCTGTGGACATTGATCCTATGCGTCAAAGGTGCTACTATGAAAGAGTTATTCGATACTATAGATTTTAGTCTTGTTTGAGAATTCATGAAAGAGATCGGAATATATAAATCGTTATAATATGTTCTTATATATTTACTTGTTTATATACCCGTTGACGTCATCAGTTTTTGCGCACAATATGACCTATTTATGTGTCGACGTGCCGTTAATCATCATTCATTCATTCATTCATTCTTTCATTGATTGATTGATTGATTGATTGATTGATTGATTGATTCACTCATTCACTCACTCACTCAATCACTCAATCACTCACGCACTGGTAATTGATAAAATGTTAATTCTTAGACCCATTCCAGAAACTAAAGCAAATCTCAATGACTCATGTTAGCTAAAACAAGTTAATATCGCAAATGTATATTGGATGTATGGACAAATTATCTGGAATAGCGGTCTTTCCATCACTACTAAAGGAACTTAAATGAAATGTAGTGAGACAGCCAAACAATCTTTATTATTGCATACGCATTTACAAGCTCCGTTTACTTTCAATGTAACAGAAAACGTCAATATTCTCTCATACTGAGGTGTAGTAAAGTCATTTTGTGTGTGTAATGTATACTCGTTCGTGATTGGTGCACTTTTCTGTTCATTTCAAAGAAAGTATGTCACGTGATGTAAAAATGTCGATTTCCTAAAGTCGCGCAATATTGTTACGCAAAGAACTCGTGCATATATCCCAATACAAATCTAATAACCTATAATTATTGAGAGTACTGAAAAAGTTGAAAAAAGATGTAAGAATGATCAAACTCGGATAATAAACAAAGAAGAAATGAAACGGATATGGGAGTAGCTACTTTTAGAATTGAATTAAATGTTGTTTAAGGCTCATCAACCATATCAAAACATATGTTAGAGCCGCCCCAGAGAGAGGAGAGATACATAGGAATCCGGAACCGTGCCCTACTCTTATTATCATATAGATTCCTATGGTTCTTTAACGTGCTCGGACCGATACACGGGTCCGCCCGGTTTACGTCCCCATCCGACAGACTAAGGACGGACGCTAAGGGTGTCTTGCCCAAGAACACACCGACGAAACTCAGTGGCACCACGGAGTATTGAGCCCGGGGCCTCCGGTTACAAATCCGCCGCGCCACGCCAGCCCTCAGCTATTTTTAGAAGTGTGATGTCCTAGTTCTAAATTACCATATAAGGCATATTGGTAAATATCATTTAAAGCAAAGAAAATCACTGCAAATGAATGCAAAATAATGGCCATTGACTATATAAGGTTTTCAGAACTTTCAATAATAAATATGTTTGGTTTTATGACTACACTCCATCTCCTACATTCCCTTTAACTTATTCCAGTACAAGGCATTATTTAATTGTATGGGGCACTTGTTTGTAACAAAGGATTTTTGGGACAGAATTTTAATAATACCGAAATTAGTGATACCGACATGTTTAGTGATTAATAAAAATATATTGCTTTCTGAAATCGGTTAAGAAATAAGAATAGTCACAGAATAGTCACAGAATAGGCGGTTTGTCAGGGCAATTATCACTGCAAATATTCCGCTTCATTAAAATTAGAAATTCAAAAAAGTTACTATGCTAAAGGAAGTTATTTATTCATTGACTAAACTAAAAACTAAGGTCCGTTTAATTATAATTTATAGGAGTATTTTCAGAAAACGTTCATGTAAATACAGTCAAAACCTAAGCTGAATTATGGGTTCCAAAAACCAGTGACGAAGAAGGCAATTTGGTTCATTCATTATTTTCTGAGATTAGTCCACCCAAAATGTATACGGTCATACATGTCTTTCGTTTCCAAGACTGGGAGGGCTAATCTCAGAAAGTACTAAATAAATATAATTACGGCGGAGGAAAGAGCTCACTTTGGAGGGGTATGTGCACTTTAGCCGAATAAAATTCGGTACATATTAAGAAAGTTATGAAGCGAACACCTACCTGTATCGAGCCTACCGAACACCTACCTGTCTGTAAAATCGAGCGTTTTGTTTATTATTTGTTGCCGTAAAACCGATCTAAAAGTCACGTTGTTTCGCCACGCTGAATTCGTCAGTTGTTACTCTATCACGGTATAATCCTTGCATTAAAGAAACTAACGGCAGAATAACACGACGAAACCGTTTATCAAAACACTAGCCAGGTGTTCAGGTCATATCATAATGTATATGTGTCGATTAAAAGTATAGGTTTATTGAAGGGTTCTTTAAATACCCGTGATTTAATATGCATAAAATGGATTATGAGTTGGTAACTCTTAAATCGACGCTCCAGTTGTGTGGTTTGGTCTGGCTGGTTAAAGCCGTTTATGTTGTGTCTATAGAGTTTCGATTCTCAAACTAGTTAAATTTATATATGTACCTCGTCTTCAGTAGGTTTAAAAACGGTGTACATTTGTTGTAAAATTTGGCTGTTGTTGGCGGGAAAGCTACGATTCACAAATGTTTTTATCGCAGTATAGTAAAAGCTAACGTTATTTAAGATGTCTTACTTTAACGTTTTGTTACATAATGTTGTTATGTCTCGACGCATTGAGAGTCATGAATCGGTACATGTCCTCAGAACATGGAGCACAACTGTATTCTAGACTTCTAACCAGTCTGTTTATTCGTTTAGTGGTAATAGTCCTACATTATATCCACATTTACAGACATTCAATAGCAGTGACCCTCTGTTAGGTGTTTTTTCCATATACCGTATGAGCTTCTTTTTTTTTTTTGCATATGCCATATAGCCAAATTTTTATTTTCCATATGCCGTATGATTTTTTTTTATTTACCTACTTTTTCCAGGTAGACAATTTGCCATGTTGTCATTCATATCTAGGCCAATATTAAAAAAGAATAACTTACATTCCCATCACAAATGACACATATGCTGCCAAAAAGTCCACAGATCTCATTTAAATTTTAATTCACACACAACTCAATGCAACCATCAATGGGCGAGTTACACCTTGAATAGCTAGCCAAATGTGAGTAGAAATAGCGGAGTTGTTGCCCTTAATTAAATGTTAAAAGTGATATGTTTTGTTTTGTTAAAATTGTAGGTCCTTTTTATTTATCCGGTCTTTACAAAACTTGTGTTTAATGTTAATATCGATAACGAAGCTCGGAAAAGTTAGAAAACCAGCCATTTATGACTCAGACACCATGACACAGCATGCAACCACGCACACGCACACGCACACGCACATGCACCTATCTATCTATCTATCTATCTATCTATCTATCTATCTATCTATCTATCTATCTATCTATCTATCTATCTATCTATCTATCTATCTATCTATCTATCTATCTATCTATCTATCTATCTATCTATCTATCTATCTATCTATCTATCTGTCTATCTGTCTATCTGTCTATCTGTCTATATGTCTGTCTGTCTGTCTGTCTGTTTGTCTGTCTGTCTGTCTGTCTGTCTGTCTACACAAGCACACACACACACACACACACACACACACACCTATCTATCTACACACATCTATTTATCACGGTTGATGCGTAATATAACGTTGATTTTATGTTTGATGAGTGATAAAGCTGTAAGTGTACGATTGATAATTAATATAGCCGTGGGTATACAGTTGATGAGTGATGTAGCTGTGAGTGTACATTTGATAAGTGATATAGCTGTGATTGTAAAGTAGATGAGTGATATAGCTGTATTGTATAGTTGATGAGTGATGTAGCTGTGTCGTACAGTTGATCAGTGATATAGCTGTTATTGTAGAGTTGATCAGTGATATAGCGGTCATTGTACCGTTGATCAGTGATATAGCTGTGATTGTACAGTTGATGCATGATATATCTGCGACTGTACTGTTGATGAGTGATGTAGCTGTATTGTACAGTTGATGAGCGATATAGCTGTATTGTACAGTTGATGAGTGATATAGCTGTATTGTACAGTTGATGAGTGATATAGCTGTATTGTACAGTTGATGAGTGATATAGTTATGATTGTACAAATGATGAGTGATATAGCTGTATTGTACAGTTGATGAGTGATATAGCTGTATTGTACAGTTGATGAGTGATATAGTTATGATTGTACAGTTGATGAGTGATACAGCTGTATTGTACAGTTGATGAGTGATATAGCTATGATTGTACAGTTGATGAGTGATATAGCTGTGATTGTACAGTTGATGAGTGATATAGTTATGATTGTACAGTTGATGAGTGATGTAGCTGTATTGTACAGTTGATGAGTGATATAGCTGTATTGTACACTTGATGAGTGATATAGTTATGATTGTACAGTTGATGAGTGATATAGCTGTATTGTACAGTTGATGAGCGATATAGCTGTGATTGTACAGTTGATGAGTGATATAGCTGTGATTGTACAGTTGATGAGTGATATAGCTGTGATTGTACAGTTGATGAGTGATATAGTTATGATTGTACAGTTGATGAGCGATATAGCTGTATTGTACAGTTGATGAGCGATATAGCTGTGATTGTACAGTTGATGAGTGATATAGCTGTATTGTACAGTTGATGAGTGATATAGTTATGATTGTACAGTTGATGAGTGATATAGCTGTATTGTACAGTTGATGAGCGATATAGCTGTGAGTGTACAGTTGATGAGTGATGTAGCTGTGATTGTACAGTTGATGAGTGATATAGCTGTGACTGTACAGTTGATGAGTGATATAGCTGTGATTGTACAGTTGATGAGTGATATAGTTATGATTGTACAGTTGATGAGTGATATAGCTGTGATTGTACAGTTGATGAGTGATATAGTTATGATTGTACAGTTGATGAGTGATATAGCTGTTATTGTATAATTCATGAGTGATATAGCCCGGATTGTCTAGTTGATGCGTGATATATCTAGGATTGTATAGTTGACGTCCGTTAGGGCCGTGATTATAGAGTTGATGCATGATTTAACTGTGAGTGTAAAGTTGATGCATGATATAGCTGTGAGTGTATAGTTGATGCATGATATAGCTGTGAGTGTTGATGCATGATATAGCTGTGAGAGTATAGTTGATGCGTGATATAGCTGTGAGTGTATAGTTGATGCATGATATAGCTGTGAGTGTTGATGCATGATATAGCTGTGAGTGTATAGTTGATGCGTGATATAGCTGTGAGTGTATAGTTGATGCATGATATAGCTGTGATTATACAGTTGATGCATGAAATAACTGTGATTATACAGTTGATGCATGATATAGCTGTGATTATACAGTTGATGCATGATATATCTGCGACTGTACTGTTGATGAGTGATGTAGCTGTGATTATACAGTTGATGCATGATATAGCTGTGATTATACAGTTGATACATGATATATCTGTGATTATACAGTTGATGTATGATATAGCTGTGATTATACAGTTGATGCATGAAATAGCTGTGATTATACAGTTGATGCATGATATAGCTGTGATTATACAGTTGATGCATGACATAGCTGTGATTATACAGTTGATGTATGATATAGCTGTGATTATACAGTTGATGCATGAAATAGCTGTGATTATACAGTTGATGCATGATAAAGCTGTGATTATACAGTTGATGCATGATATATCTGCGACTGTACTGTTGATGAGCGATGTAGCTGTGATTATTCAGTTGATGCGCGATATTGCCGTGCCTGTACATTTGATTCTTCATATAGCCGTGATTTTACAGTTGATGCGGGATATTGCTGTGCTTGCACATTGGATTCTAGATATAGCCGTGATTTTACAGGTGATGTGCGATATAGCAAGGATTGTACTATAGCTTTATAGTTAATGCGTGATCTAGGATAACGCCCAGGAAACATCCGTGTGGTCAGGCTAAAGCGTGTGTTCTTCTCTTTAGCGATGTGAAGTTTTCGTTGTCGGTATCCTAGAGCTGATGGGTCGAATCCGTTAGTAAGTTGGTATATCGATTCTCTCCGTATAGGTACATTATATAAATTCAATATAGTTTTGTAAACAATGACTCCACAAAGTAAACATAAACATAAACGTAAACTCCGTCTGCTGCTTTGCTATATTGTTTGTGTTCTTGACTTCCAAAAGATCTCCTTTCAATAGTTATTACTCTAACGTTCGCTTAGTGTTGCGAGGTAGCTGCAAAAAAGAGCCTGACTACAACTATTAGTGTTGTTATTTACGGACTATATTTATTCGCGAATACGTTAAAGGGGAACTGTCAGAACGAAACGTATTTTCTGTTTGAAACAGTTTCATAGTGTTGCATGATAAAAAGTATATAATAAATAGAATATTAGTTGGTTTGTCGTGAATATAGGATTTATTTTCATCTCGAAGTGAGAAAACTTATATATAAGTTTCTCGATGAAAATAAATCCTATATTCACTCCAAACCAAAATATATCCTCTATATTCTAGCGTGCTGTGCTGGTTCAAACGTGATGATATATTTTTATTAACACATTTCACAAATATTTATTATGTAACTTTATTTAAAACAAAAATATCACAGAAAAACAACTCTCTTTACATCACTCTAAACATTTAATAGTATATTTTTTTGAAAGCACTTAACATTGACAAAGGAAGAAGTGAGTTTCTATAGAAGCCATTTTACAGGTCGTCTAAGGTCTTTGAAAGCGTAGGCGTTTCCAAACATAACATTGCGGTTATCTATATCACTGTTGTCAAACGCTGCCGCGGCTGCTCGAGCTCCCACGTTACACCATTGCTTCATACAATAATGAAAGCCTCGCTGTCTGCAATAAGCGCAATATAAGTCTGCCTGGGAACCGGGAGCCAAACCACTGTCACCAAAACCACCGATCTCACCTGCAAAATATTAACATCGATTAGAACATTTGCAATTGCAAGTCATGAATGATATGTTAAATGTATCAAGCATCTTCCAATTGTAATGCATACGGTTTTGTTTAGCTCCTTTACTCAATCACCTGAGAATTCAAACGTACACCATGTAATTTCCGCCGGGAACAATAGTTTTTAAAAAAGCAACATATTAGTCGCATAGTATTTTTTTATAAAACGTTTACATTGAAACGTTAATCTGATTTGGTAATAATTGATTTCAAAACATTGTTCAAAAACACACATCGTTGAATGGATTTGAAGAGATAGCAGCAAATGCACAACGTATGGTGGCTGATTTTTGCCTTTTCGACTTTTCGTTATTTCGCCGCGAAAAGACGACAGAATGAAAAGACGACAGAACAAAAAGACGACACATTCTGGGCGAAAAGACAAAGAACGACACGCGAAAAAACCAAAAGACGATACTTCGGCCACAACAAGACGAAAATACGCCATTTGATATTGTCTTCTTTTCGTTATTTTGTGTAACCTTCTATCGCCCTTTCGCTTCTAATCTGTCGTCTTTTCGTTCTGTCGTTCTTTTGTCTTTTCGTTCTATCGTTTTTTCGCGCTGCATTGGTATTTTTTGATCGCCTTTTCGTTATTTTGTCTTTTCGTTCTGTCGTCTTTTCGCCTTACGGTTCAGATGCGCGGTTTGGTCAGGTCATTGTTGTCATTTTATGGTGACTACTAGAAGTCGGGACGATTTTGAAAAGTCGGGCAATTGGGTCAAACAAACAGGGAGTGTGCATACTGTATTTCCAATAAAAAATAAACGAAGGGTTACTAATTCCTTTAAATCGTTTATATAAACGCAGAATGGTCATCATAATTATATTGATCACTAGTCTTGTAATAAACATGTAATTATGCTTTGTCGAATGAAAGTATTGAATTGATTTGCGTCAGCAAATCATAAAGTACTTTTTTCAAACCTTATATAATGGATATTGAAGTGTAATGATATGTTTGGTTTCACCTTAATCAGTTTTGTTTTCAATATTTGATCGCAATATGAATATTATTCATATTTAATACTTGTTTATGACCCTAACCCGGCTCAAGTTGTATAACAAAACATGTGTGTGCCCATTATTATCAGATTGTCATAATCCTGTACGCATGCGCTTGCCTGTCATTGTAAATAACGAGTTTACTAATTCGTCATCAAGTTATATTGAAAATACAATTTTATGGGATATATATATATATATATATAAATGTTAGACAAATTATCAATCTATCAGTGCTTAAACAAACAAATATCGAGCATTTTCGGCTTTATCGAGCACTTTCGGCTTTTATCGCCTTCTTCAGGTTGAATAAACAAAGTTACAAAAACAAACACATAAATTTCAGAAAAGCAAAAACATAAACCAATCAATACTATAAGCGTGCGCGTTATGCGCCCATGTCAGCATTGGTATAGCACAGTTGTGAGGTGGTAACAGTGTAATAACTGTATGTGTAGAGACAGACGCTGCTATACGTTTAAATCTTGTTCATATAAAAACCTTCAATTCCAAAGACGTGTTAACACACTGGCGTGAAAAGATTTTTCTGGGAGTGTATTTGCCGCGCGGTCAAAGGTTCAGACTACTATTTTTCGAGTTCGCAGAAATAAACGGCTTCTGATTCAATGAATTTGTCTAAGATTTATCTTTTTAAAACCTATCTTCCCGGAATCCTAGTGATCCAGTGCTCCAAAAAGGGTCTTGTAAGGTGTATACTATTCTTTACCGTATATTTATATATATATATAATGGTGAGAAAATACATACATCTACAAAATACCTTTCAAAAAGCACTGGATCCCCGAGGGGATACGAAAATGTTGGAATAAATTAATAGGTGGGGAAAAACACTAAAAAGTGCTACAGTTTATAAAAAACAAACCGCTTTCGGCTAACGCTTTCATCAGGGGTACACAAACACGAAAAGAACAAATACGAAAATTAAACACACTAAAATACACGGCAGTTTAAATAAAACTCTTTAAAAAACAACTTATCGTTTGGCCGTGGTGCAGGGACTGGTTACTTTGAAAAGACACTCTGGAGCCAAATGTGATACTAATAAAAGAACATATCTGGTTGGATGAGAGGGTAAAACTGTACGCTGTCATTAAGTTATGAAGAGAGAGTGAAGATGTGAAAAAGATAACACGAACCCTACCTCAAAACCTAAAACCTAAAATCGATACTGCAGGATACGGTATAAAGCAGCTCCAAAGCTAATAGAAACAATGAATAGGTCTAAAATAGTCAAATAAAATAAATGGAGATATTTTCATCAAGGGAAGTGAACAAGGTCTTATTTGTCAGGCCAATATGGTCTACCTCTTAGTTCCTAATACCAAGGCAGACAGATTTTATCTTTTACCAAAGATTCACAAACCAGGTAATCTCGCTCGACCAATAGTATCGGCAAACGATCATCCCAAAGAAAAAATATCAGATTTTATAGACTTTCACCTGAGACCCTATAGTTGTATCTCTATTGTCATACATCAACGACACCACAGACTAGCTTCGGAGACTGGATTTTAACATATCAGTCCCGGAAAACACTCAACTGGTATCATTAGATGTTTATCCCTCTACACCAACATTCCTCACGAAGAAGGTATTTTGGCTTGTAAGGAGGCATGAAATCGTAGAGTTCATAAAGATCTACCCACAAGCACACTTGTTAGGCTCCTCACGCTTATCCTTAAGTGCAACAATTTCGGATTTAATGGAAAAACTACCCCCATGATCAAGGCACCGCCATTGGGACAAAAACGGCATCTTCATATGCCAATGTGTTCATGGGCAGACGGGAAGGACAACTCCTCCTATCTGTACCACTGACACATTTGTCGTGGTTACGTTTCATTGACGACGTTGAAATGCAATGATGTCATGGTCCTGACACTTTACAGGCCTTTATAGACAAGGTCAATGCATTCCATCCCTCAATCAAATTCACAGCAGAGGTTTCCAATTATCCCCACTTGGATGGGGATGTTCCCCGAGCAACTTCTTATGGGGTGTATGTGTCTCAACTTATTCGTTTTTCTAGAGCTTGTACTCGAGTTGAGGACTTTAATATTCGTAATCTTTGTATAACTAAAAAGTTACTCAGTCAGGGTTACCGTTACCATAGACTTCGTAAAACCTTTGCAAATATTTGTTATCTTAACCCTGAACTTCTTTCCAAATATAAACATAATTTAAGGACTCTTCTGCGACAAGGACTATCACAACTGACTTCTATGGTGATGTGATTTATAAACTTCGTAAGATTCTTGGTCATGATCACTTTCATACTATCTTTGTTAAACTTGTTAAAAGGTTTATCAAAAGAAGTTATGACCCTATCATTTTGCAACGTACTGCATGCTTGGTGGTGAACCCTTTTACAGTTCGCCACTATGCTTTCCTCTTTAATTGTACGATGACCGGACAGGCTATGGACCCTATGATGACGCCTACCTAAAGCCCATTGGGAAGGTGGCGTTTGATGTTTGTCCATGATCTTTCTTGCCGTGCCCTTAATGATTTATTCTCTTACTGCTCTGGCTTCTGCCAATTCATTGAGTACCTTCATTGTGGCTTTCTAGGCTATTGTTTTTTTTGTATCATATTTACACGAGCATATTTGTGTTTTACTTATATTGCCTATTGATGCTGCCTTGTTGGTTAGAGATTAGATCATGGCGGGGATTTCTTTATTTACACTGTCCTGTTTTACTGGGATGACAGTAGGTTAAGTGTGAGGTTTGGTGCACCCTAGAACCGGTTTAAGCCCCCAGTGGCCTACTTTGCCACTGACCGTTCCAAGGCGGTAGCCCTATTGTCAACCCTTTTGTGTTTGTGTTGTCTTTTGCATTTAATATTGTCTTTGTATTCTTGTTAGTCTGTTTGCGTGTTTGGTTCTGTGTTTTGTGGTTGACTGTCCTCCCTGAATGCTACTTTCCCTGTCCGATCTTTTTGTATTTCTTTGTAAATACATGTCTCCCGCAAACTATTTCTTATCTTCCCTCGGTGCCAAAAACACAATCAAAAATGTCACAAACAGCAAATCCGCATACGTCATCTACTTAATGACGTGCTTGATTTGCAAAAAAAGCAGTATGTCAGTGAAACGAAGCAGGCGTTGAACCTCTGATTCAACATCCATCGATCCGATTGTAAATTATGTAGGTTTGCTAGGTCGACAGCGGCCGAACACTTCTGTTCAGAAGGCCACACGTTCAACGATTTGTCTCTGACATGTATTGAACACAATCCAAATTGGACCGACGCAGAACGTAAACTACCTGAAACGTACTGGATAAGACGCTGCTTAAACACAAAGCATCCAGTCGAAATCAACAAAGGGGACTAGATACATCTTACAGAATATATAAATGTATAAACACATACTCTTGTTTTTATTACTTCCCTTTATCCAATTTTCTCCATTTATATTTTAGCCTTATTCATAGTTTTTATTAGGTTTGGAATTGTTTTTACTATATCCTGCAGTATCGATTCTATGTCTTAGGTATTGAGGTAGGGTTATTCATTCACACACTATCTCCTTATAACTAATCATAAATGTCAGCGTACAATTTTACCTTCATTCAACCAGCAATGCTCTATTATTAGTACTTTTGTTAATTCCCTTGATGACAATATCTTTATTTATTTTATTTTATTATTTTAGACCAATTCATTGTTTTTATTAGCTTTGGAGTTGTTTTATACCTTATCCTGTAGTATCGATTTTAGGTTTAAGGTTTTGAGGTAAGGTTTGTGTTATCGTTTTCACATCTCCACTCTCTCTTCATAACTAAATGTCAGCGTACAATTTAACCCTCATCCAACCAGATATGTTCTTTTATTAGTATCACATTTGGCTCCAGAGCGTTAATTTAAAGTAACCAGTCCCTGCACCACTGCCAAAAGACAAGTTTTTTTTAAAGGGTTTTATTTAAACTGCCGTGTATTTTAGTGTTTTTTTTTTGTTTCGTATTTGCTCTTTTCGTGTTTGTGTACCCCTGATGAAGGCGTAAGCCGAAAGCGCATGGGTTTTTATAAACTGTAGCACTGTATACATGTTTTTTCCCACCTATATCTATATATATTTCGAATATTTATATTTCGAAAGTTGCCGTAGTGAGTTCAAATTATCTCTCTTTATTATATTTACCTGAATTCATAGTATCCCTAAGATCCGGCACCTTTCATTGTCACTGTCTCAATAAGCTGCGTGTGGTTGAATACTAAAATGTGGTCCATTCATATGAGCTATAGATTGTATGTATGTATGCGTCTACATGTTAATTGTGCCTCAAGACGAGTGTGTTATGATGTAGAGATGCAGTTCATCAACTTGTGTTGCATCTATCCTTTTTAGGAAGTGAATGCATACGCTTGATTTCTGTGCCGCAGTTCGTCCGAAGGATGTGTTATTTAATTGTTTTTATAAGAGCAGTAATGTAATTTTCTTCGTTTGATCGTAGATAATTAGATGAAAATTGATTACCCTTAGTAAGTTAGCTCCGAAAGGTGTCGTGAGATTATCGTGAGTTTCTCGTGCATTTTAGCGCGGTTTAAAACATTCAGCTTAGGGTGCGACTGATAACTGGACGTGTAATTCTTTGCTGGTAATTATGGAAAATTTTAGTGCGGACAAAGCTAGTTCATCCGCGGTTGATATAAACAATAGCTTGAGAGATTTATTAGCAGAAGTGCGAGGACAGAAGGCAGATTTAAATTCGCTAAAGGAGGAAGTTCGTGGAAATTCCCTGACAGTGGCCTCCGAGGTGAAAAAACTCAAAACGGAACACGATTTGAAGTGGAGGTACGAAGGGAACAAGATTCAGTACGAATTCAATACCGAGTTGGCGGACAATTTAAAGCAAGGTCTGTGGGCGATTGAAAAGGAGAAGGCCAACTACGCCAGAGAAATCTTCCAGGAGGCCGGTGAAAAGTTAAAGGTACGAAATAAACACATTCGTATAGCCGACACCTCTGAGGGCGGCTGGGAAACCGTCAGGCAGTATGAAAGCAACCCACTTGCGAGTAATTCCGAAGACGAGTCACGCATATATAAGGTGGAAGCCAGAACGGTTCGGAAGAGGAAGAACCACATTTAACCCAAACAGAAGCTTAGCATACCATCAGCTACTGTTGGTAGTATGTACATTAACGCTTCTTTGCCGTCTCGCCAGTGGAGAGGAATGCCATACGCATCAGGTAGTCTGCAACAACAGGCTACTATCCCGCAACCTTATGGGCCCCGACAGAGTTCTTTTCGAGGCTACGGAGCAACCTGCGTTCAACGAGGAGTCGGGCCGTGCTTCGCCTGTGGAGAGGCCAGTCATATCCGACAATTCTGTCCTTACACAAGAAGTGCACGACAACCTGAACAACCCGTTAAAAAGTGAGACGGCCTGTACTGGGGAAAACTCGATTATCGAAGATAAGTATTCTATTTTTAGAATAAACACTTTCGATACAGACAAGTTTACCGATTATTACTATGAATACGAACAAGGACAGAGAGACATACTTGTTAAAAATAGGTTAAGAAAACTCATTGGGTTTTTGAAAAATATTGGTGCAAATGAATTTATTTTAGAGACAATATTACAAATATATATGTATTTTAGGCGTTCTGATGTAATTTTCGTCTCACCCTGTTTCGCCTCAAATTACAACAGAAAACGCCTAAAATAAATATATATAATAAATCACCATAAAATGGTGATTTACTTGATTTATTAAAACTTTTTTAAAATAGGGGTAGTGAAGAACACAAGTTTAATTTTTTTTATAAGTTATCAAAATATAATTTAAACCTTAATACGTCTAAATCTGAGACACTCAGCATTATACGACTTTTACCTCCAATAATCGTTCATTTTTCTAATTGAAGCTGCACCGCAACCAAAACACACTTGATATTTTGCCTTTTTTACATATTAGACACGGTAATGCATGACTTGTTTTTAATCTATATTTATGCAAACTGCATAATTAGAATCTTTTGTTGGCTTATTTTCACATGGATTATGTAATCCAATTTTAAGAAATGTGCAAACATTGATTTCCATTGTCTATTTTGTATATAATTATTTTTATATTTAATATTTTTTTTTTAAATATATAACAAATAAAGGAAATGGAAAAAAACGAAGAGACTATAAGAAATTTAATACGCCTGTTTGATACAGGTGTAATAGATAAGCAAACACTATCTAACGGTATAAATGCATCAAAAGAAACTTCAAAAGAGGTTAAATCTCAAACATTAGAAAATTTACTCAAGAGACGACGTGCTAAGAAACAACGTAAACGAGAAAAGCAGAAATATGATAAATTACAAGATGAGCATAATCAGAAATATGCTAAATCACGAGACAATGTTATAAATGAATTGAAAGAGCTTAATGATAGAAAATCTAAAGAAGAATTAAAACTGGTTGACAAACCAATGTGTGGCTATTTCAAAGCATACGAGATATCTGCCGAGAAATACAAAGACCCTCAAAAACTATTTCTCGATAAAAAATCCCTTATTACAAAACAAATAAGCAAAGAGCTGACAAAGATGAATGGATTAAAGTTTCAATTAGGTCTCACTGTAAATTTATTTAAAGATGATGGTGATACCAAAAAATACACCACAGCAGTATTACACAGCGAACAAAATGCAATTTTAACCTCTGAAAAAAAAAAAGAGTTGTACGATAAATCATCTGCAAATATACAAGAGAGTCTTGAAAGATTTACAAACACAGCATCTGGATTGGAGATTGATCACTGTGTTAAGTTTGACTTAAATTTTGCAAAGTATGAACCATTAAAAGGTTCTTCATATATTCCTTTGTCTAAAGCAGTATCTGATAAAAAAGCAATAATTAATGTTAATAATGAAGATAATAAGTGCTTGGAAGTGGCATTGGTTTCTGCATTGTGGCCTAATAAAAATAATCCAACTAGGATATCTAGTTATAACAAACACATGGGTAAGTTGAATATGGATGGTATTGACTTTCCCACTCCAATTTTACAAATTTCCAAAGTAGAAAAACAAAACAACCTTGCTATTAATGTTTACGGATGCACAGGAAAAAGGGTATCTGTATTTCCATATAGAATATCAGAGCAACCCCAAGAAATGGAAAGAATTAACTTGCTTTTAATTTCTGAAGACGTTGAGGTTGATTTAGAAAATGAAGATGAAGATGATCCAAATAATGCAGAAGGAATTATAGATGACAATTATAACCCTGATGATTATTCCAACGAACCAAAAACAATAACAACAAAATATCACTATTGCTTGATTGAAAATTTAAATAGATTACTTTATGATCAAAACAAATATCACGGTAAAACTTATTTCTGCGATCGTTGTCTTTACGGCTTTTCAAGAGAAGATCTACTTACCAAACACAGAGAAGACTGTGAGGGTATCAATAAAAATTCTTGCAGAATAGAAATGCCAAAAGAAGGTAAAAATACTGTAAAATTTAAAAATCATCAAAATCAGATGCCTGTGCCTTATGCAATATATGCTGATTTTGAAAGTATAATCAAACCGCAATCAATCAAATTTGGAAAGAAATCTGAAATCACAAATGTACACGAAGCTTGTGGTTTTGGATACCAGGTTGTCAGATATGATGGCAAAGCTGAAGAACCTGTTATTTACAGAGGTGAAGATGTTGTTGAAACGTTTTTAAATCACTTAGAATGTGAGAAAAGCAACATTAATAAAAAATTTGCTCACCCAAAACCATTAATCATGACACAACAAAATGAGGAAGATTATGAAAAAGCAACACACTGCTGGATATGCGAGAATGAAATAGGTAGGAAATGTGGTAAAAACTGTAAAGTCAGAGACCACTATCATTTTACAGGAGAATACAGAGGTGCAGCACATACAAACTGTAACCTGAAACTGAAAATAAAACCAAATAAAACAATCATCCCTGTTGTATTTCACAACCTTAAAGGATATGATAGTCATCTCATGATGCAAAAAATACATAAAATGACAGGTAATATTACATGCATTCCAAACAACGCTGAAAAGTATATTTCATTTAGTGCCGGACAACTTAGATTTTTAGATAGCTTTCAGTTTATGGCTTCGTCTTTGGAAAAATTGGTTGATGCAACAGGCACATCTATTTTTAAATTACCAAAAATCAGTTTAGACAAACAATTTTACCTCTGCGGAAAGGTATTTAAGTTGCTTGAAGTTGATTTGGAATATCCTAAAGAACTTCATGAAGCTCACAATGACTATCCGCTTGCACCGGAAAGATTAGCAGTGGAAAAAGAATGGTTGTATGAATACCAAAAAGATCTGTTAGAAAATAATAGCATGATAAATACAGAACAACTAGTTCCCAATCTTAGGGACAAAGAAAAATATGTGATACATTACAAAAACCTGCAACTGTATTTATCTTTAGGCATGAAACTAAAGAAAATACACAGAGTATTAGAATTTAATGAAAAACCATGGATGGAATCATACATAAACCTAAACACAAAACTTAGAGGAAAGGCTAAATCAAAATTTGAAACAGATTTTTACAAACTTATGAACAACTCTGTGTTTGGCAAAACAATGGAAAATCTACGCAAGCGGACTGATATAAAACTAGTTAAAACTGACGGCTCTGAAAATGAAAAGATAAGAAAACTAATAGCCAAACGCAACTTTAACAGGCGTATAACATTTTCAGATGAATTGTCAGCAATACATGTGAACAAAACAAAATTAACATTAAACAAACCAATCTATGTTGGGATGTCAGTATTAGATTTATCAAAGTACATGATGTATGATTGGTACTATAATACCCTAAAGAAAAGGTACGGAGATGACTGTACTTTATTATACACCGAAACTGACAGCCTACTGGTAGACATCAGAACCGATGATGCATACAAAGACATGGCTGAAATGAAAGATGAGTATGACTTGAGTGATTATCCTCAAAATCATCCAATGCATGATGATACAAACAAAAAAGTATTGGGTAAAATGAAAGACGAATGTGCTGGTGTTGCGATTAAGACCCAAGCTATATTCTATTTTGAGAGCGGATGAGCAGGTTATTGAAAAAGTAATAAATAAAATGAAAGATGAATGTCCTGGTGTTCCGATAGTTGAGTATTGAATCAAGACCCGAACTATATTCTAGAGCGGATGAGCTAAGATCCGGACTATCTTCTATTTTGAAAGCGGATGAGAAGATTATTAAGAAAGCAATAGGTAAAAGGAAAGATGAATGTGCTGGTGTTTTCACAGTTGAGGATATTGGATTAAGATCCAAACAAGATTCTATTTTGAAAGTGAATGAGCAGATTATTAAGAAAGCAAAGGGTGTAAAAAAATATGTAGTCGAAAAACACATAAACTTTGAGAACTACAAGGATGCATTGTTTGGCAAGAAAAAATACACCCATGAAATGAATATGATACGATCAATAAAGCATCAGATATTTGGCGTAACAGTAAACAAATCTACATTATCACCATTTTACTCAAAAAGATATATACGAGAAGATGGAATTACAACTGATGCACATGGTTTCTATAAAAACTTATGAATTTGGGTATCAGCAGGAACAATAAGTAATTCTTCTTTGACAAATCCTCTCTGTGGCGCTGGTAATTTCAAATAATAAACTCTTAAACCTTGCGTCACCATATAACTTTTAATCTTGTGAATATCTACACTCCACATTGGATCAGTTGCTCTGCGTCTTCCACCTTCTTGTTCCCCGGGTTGATATACATATCTTACACTTGCATTCATACAGATAGGATCATCTTTTAATGTTTTTGTTTCAACAGGAGGAGGCTTTCTTGTTTCCACATTTATTGCTTTAACAACTTCTGGTAATCTCTTTACCCACTCTCTGTTGCGTTTTTGGGAATCTATTTCCTTAGCATACTGATAACCAATCAATCTTTCATCTAATGTTCTGTTAAATCTTTCCACTAAAGCTTGGTCTCTGTGTATTTCTGTTCTGCCCCGTCTGATATTTACTTTGTGTTTTGCCATCAACTGCGATACTGCACCCATAAATTCTCTGCCTGGATCCACTTGTAATAACTTTGGATACTTCAAATGCCGACTGTATATTTTCTCAAATGCTTTGGCAACTTCTTTGCTATCCTTGGAAGTCAGTGGCTCTGCTTCTTTGTATCTACTTGCAATATCAACCACAGTCAACGCATATTTATATGTTTTGCGTCCACGGCCAAAGCCAAAAGTATCATGCGGTAAAAATAACAAATCAGCTTGATGCACTCCATTCTTAGTAGAAACATCAAACCTGGGTCTAACTATTTTTTTTGGTGCGGGTAAATAAATCTTCCACACAGCTTGTTTCATTAAAAATTCTAATGCCTTTTTTTCACTAACACCAGCCGCTTTTGCCAATTTTTTAACTGCTGAGTAACCTTTCCAAAATCCTTTTGGGCTGTAATAAATCTTTTCCATTTTTTTCTACTAAAGATTAAACTTTATATAACTATAAAGAAAAAATGGAAATCACAACTGCACGATTCGATGAACTGCTCGAAAAGCAATATCAAAATAGCACAAAGAAATGGACAGACTTGGAAGTAAATAAAATATACACTATTACAGATACGAAAATAGTAGATACTGAATATGGTCCATCCATGGTATTAACATTATTAGACAACGGTGAAGTATGGGCGCCTGGTCATCTCAAAGATAAAATAGAGAAGAGTGCTAAACCACCATATTATATGCGACCACTTGGATTAAAACCATGTAAGAACAACAAAAAAAATAGGTATCATGCATATGACTTAGTCTTTCCAAAGGTTATTTCAAAGTAAACATACTTAGTCATTCCAAATCCAAAGAAATCTAAAGTAATTATAGTTTTAAACTATTTTTATTTATGAACTCAATTTATACGCCACAAATCCAGTTGCAGCCATGCCCAACACAATAAACGTAATTTCTCTATTCTGTTGATCCGGAGATGGTGCATAAAAATCACTCAACTTGGGCTCCGGTTCCAAAAGCAAATGTTTGCCAGTTATGTAATAATACTGTTTCATAGCTTGGTCCACATCATCAAAAGTCTGCTCTGCATGATGCTCTTTTTGCAGTTGCTTATTAATAAAATCTAATCTTTCTGTTCTTTTTTTATTCCACTCCGCTTGTGCTGCGTTTAATTGTTCCACTGCTTTGTCATGCCTTTGTCTTTCCTCATCTGAATGACTTCCCATTTTTGAAAAGAAATAATTTGAACCGCTAAACGCCAATGCATTTGTTAATGCGCCACCTATCATTATTGCTACTGCACTTGCCATTTTTTTATACATATTTTTTTTAAAATTATTTCATAAAATCCGCAGGAATAATACCTTGCTTAATCAGCATATCCTTTGTAGCCATTGCTAACATTATATCCACAGACAGCATCCCAAAATCTACCATATTAAAATCCACTTTAGGTGCTGGTCTTTTTAGTAGTTTTCTGCCAATCTCAGAATATCCAATAGTTAAAAGTGTTTCCACTCCAGCATGATACATCATATTTACAATTTGTTTTCCGTCAATACTTGCTGCCATTTTTTTATATTATTTTTTATATTATTTTTTTAAATAAATTGTTAAAAACAATCAAACGGGTCTTTTGGTGCAACATAAACAGTCACAGGTTGTACAGGTTGCGTAGCAGGTTGCGTAGCAGGTTGCGTAGCAGATTTCTTGTTATAAGTATACAAACCCAACCCAGCAATGCCTAATAAAACCAGACACGGTGGAATATAATTTTTGTATACGTTTATTTTGATTTCTGGTTCCTCTTCATCTATTGTTATTTTTGTTATTTGATTTGCAGCATCTTGCTTTGCATCATCTTGCTTTGCAGCATCTTGAAGCAAACGCTTTGCCTTTCCTGCCGCTGCTCCTTTTTTCCCAGCCTCTATGCGTTTTGGATTTTTTACTTTTTGTTGTTCAATAGGTTGTCTAACAACAGGTATAACTTCACTCTCTTGGTTCTCCATTTATATTATCTATATTTGTATTTTTTATTAAAATCAATATGTCTAACAGTTGTCAGTATTGCTGTAAATGGTGCTAAGCACATTCCATACCTGTAATACAACTCACAACAAGCACTTGTCAAAGCATGATTAATAAATGGGTCTTCCTCCAAATCTTCTATCAGCTTTGGTGGATTGGTTACATTAAAATATTTTGATAATCCCATCACATACAAGTTAATAAAATAATTGCCTAAAGTCTTGGTCATGCTTGCCCCAAGCCGTGCTTCATATCTGCAGTAAAGTTTGTTAATTTCATTCGGGGGCATGCTATCTATATTTGTGAGTTGTATGTCTTTACCCAAATATTGACGACTTCCACCGCCAGCCACTATGGCTGATAATCTTTCTTTTTTTGTTTCTTGTTGCTTTGATTCATCACGTTCTGTTCAACCTTCCGATATATCTTGTAATAGTTCTTCCGCATTCATTTTTATATTAATAATTTTATGTTTTATCTTGAAATAAATATAAAACATAAAACAACCAGCTGCGATATTCATGCAAGTAGTAATTGTTAGTATTGTTAATAGCATTGTTATAAATATTGCTATTGTTTTATTAGCATTGTTTATTTGCTGCAAGCATTGCTATTAACATTGCTACTTTGCTATGAGCAATGCTACAAGCAATGTTATAAGCATTACAATATTTTTGATATTTTCATTATATTTTCATGTCAGTATTGCTATTAGCATTGCTACTTTGCTGTTAGTATTACTATTAGCAACAGTTAGAAAAAAAGTTATTATTCAACCCAATAACCAGTTGGTTGATCAGTCCTCAAAATTAACTTGGAATATTTAGTCTTAGCTAAAGCTTTTCTTATTCTGGTTCTCTCTTCCAGCGTCGGAATAACATCATTCTCTCTCAAACAATTTTCATAACTATCTCTGCCCTTAGTGTAAAACATACACAACCATTTTGCTTGCTCTCTTAAATCTTTTAATACAGAATTATATCTCTGTGAAATAACCCACACTGATTGTTTGGCGTGGCGACCAGAGAACGCCAACTCTGACAACATATCTTTTTCTTTGTTAATTCTTTTGTGGCGGAGCAATCATCAATGATGTATAATGTGGGCTGGCCAGCATATCTTTTGAAAAATAAACGCAACAGTTCTTGTAACATTTCTTTGCCTTTGCTAACGGGATTGACAATTATTATTTTTTTATCTCTCGGGTTTTTTACATCACCTATCCAGGATCTATTTTTATAAGCCTCATTCCACTCTATGGTTGGACACAATATAATTATATGTTCAAAAACTCCAACATACTCTTGTTCAAGTATGTCAAGAACAAACTCTGTTTTACCACAGCCTGTCTGACCACAGATAATGGCATTGTGTGAATATTTAAGATATTTTTGTTGTAAACTAGTATCGTACTTCTTTGAATCTTCCATCTTCGAAATTGATTTGTGCATCTTGTATTATATATAGATAAATATTTAAAGGTTGATCTGCATCTGCTTTTTTATTTATTAATATCGTTATGCCTTCACTGCCGTTTTCTATTCTTCTTCCACTGCCGTATAATAAATTGTCATCACATGTTCTAAGGTCAAGCATATGCTTTTGTTAGATAGGTCTCAAGAGAAACATTGGTAAAGTTTAATTCCCTCGCTACTATTTCTGTCTCTTTGTTTCTTTTTGAGGTCAAGGCAAAATACTTGTTGATTTCATCCCAATGTTGATATGCCTTCATGCCCTGACTATACAACTGATTTGGTACTCCCTCTATTGTCATTTCAACCTTTTCAATCATTGGGTTGTAATAGGTTTCTGCGCTTGTTCTTTCTGGGTCTTCAAACAGCATTAAAATACATTTCATGCTCTGTGCTGGTGTATTAATGTTGATGTTCCAAAGGGTTTCAGATTTGTTTGCTATTATTTTTCTATGTCGCAAGATACGATCATACATAAAGACTATCTTACCATTGATTTGCTGTCTTATTTGTCTGGCTAATTCAACATCACTAACCGTATCAAATTCCAAGCAGATATTTTTTATTACATAAGATGCATCAGCATCAGTGCTTTTGATAACTTTGTTATAATCATTAAACGTTAATTCATATTCTAACCTGTCACCAAGCCCCGCTTGATAAAATGGCATATGACTTTCTAACATTTCAAAGTCCAGTGGAATACAAAATCTATTTCCATAAGCTGCTGCTATAGCTTCATCTTTGGTGTCTGAGGAAGCATCTCCCGCACCAACTCTATGTTTTAGCATGTTTGCTTTACCAATACCTTGGTAAGCTATGTTTACTCGTTCAGTAGGGATTTCCCATAAATCCACATAACAATGATATATATCACTGTCATCTATTGACATGACTTCGTTGCCACTTATTCTTATTGTCATTTTTTTCACAATTGTTCTGCCCAGATTTTGAAATCTAAGTACTAATGATGTGATAGTTCCACGTACTGCTCGTCTTGCCTTTGAAATAGAACTTAAAAGCAGAACAGACGCCAACGCTATAAATCCACATAACAATGATATATATCACTGTCATCTATTGACATGACTTCGTTGCCACTTATTCTTATTGTCATTTTTTTCACAATTGTTCTGCCCAGATTTTGAAATATAAGTACTAATGATGTGATAGTTCCACGTACTGCTCGTCTTGCCTTTGAAATAGAACTTAAAAGCAGAACAGAATTGTTGGCGTCTGTTCTGCTTTTAAGTTCTATTTCAAAGGCAAGACGAGCAGTACGTGGAACTATCACATCATTAGTACTTAGATTTGGAAATCTCACAAGCAGTTGCTGGTTTTGTTCTATTGTTGATGGATTATTAGTTATTACTACACTTGTGCGGATGCCTTTGGCACCATGAGGTTCTCTTAGTTTTCTATGAGGGCTGAGTTTGTTTCCGTAAGCCGACATTGTTTTTATTTTTTAAATATATTTTTTAAAATTAAATAAAATAAACAATGGCTGAGGGTGGATTTGAAAATCCTACGTTCGATCCAGATGTTGAAGATATGACTGAAGAAGACTTGGATAAATTATTTGAAGACGAATTTATACAACCTGGCTCAGAATTTCAGAGACAAATTGCAAAAAAATAACCATATTGATCAGCTTCAAGGGGAAGATAAAACAGAAGAACAACTAACACAAAAAAGGTTGTTAGTAGATCAATTTTTTACTGAAGTTAATGCTGAGATCAGCGGAATTGATTATAAAAATGATTTCAGAGCGGCTGAGGACGAAAACGGTAGAACAATGTTATATGCAGTTCAGTTGGGAACAGATGATGTTCCACTTACCTATTATAAGGGAAATAATCCAAACGAACCAATCAAGTTTTATGCGCTGGACACTCTACTTAGAAAACATGGCATTGACTTCATAATTATTTTTTTTAAAAATATATGATTATTTAGCCCCACGTGAAAGAAAGGCTCAGGGTAGGGCAGAATTAGCATCCTTGGCAAAAACAAGAGATACCCTCACAAAAGAAGGAGAAAATATACCAGTGCAAACTTTTTCAAAAACTGTAGATGTACAAAATACAGTAGATGCTGTTAATATAATTGAGAGTAATTTGAGTAATATAATAGATGAAACTCATCCTAAAACTGCTGTTCAACCGGAAGATCTAACACTGCGAGAGATACGAGGTTTAGATAAAAGATTGCAAATCTTTCGTGGAGAACTTACTAATAATCTCTCAAAGCTCACTGAGCTTGATAAAGACATAACAAAAGAAAAACAAAAATTAGAACAAGTTAGCACCCCCGGGCAGGAGGATGAGTTTCAACAAGAGTGCCTACGTGACAGAATAAAAAACTTAGAAGATGAAAGAAGTGCGCGACTTGAAGCGGCGAGTGAAAACAAAGAAGCATTACGCAGTCAAATAAACAGGATAAAAGAAACTATAAATAAGGTGTTAAGAGAAGACACAGCATTGGGTGAGAGAATCAAAACCTTGTTTAGGGAGCAAGGTATTACTATTGTTAGTATTTTGACTGCCTTTGGTATGATTATTGGGGTATTAGTTGATGCCATTATTCCTACAACAGGAGGAGGGACTGCACCTGTTCCAACTCCAAAGCCTGATCCATCAAGTGTAAAAGATTGGATAAAAAACAACTATTTACTCTTGGTAAACTTCTTGCCAACCTAGCTGGTAAAGCTGCTGCAGCACTTCCAGGAGTTATTGGTGCAATAGTATCATGGCTTTTATCTACAACAGGTAAAGTTATTAATTGGCTTGGTAACAATCTATGGGCTTTGCTTTTGTTTGTTTCCGGGTTGTTTAATGTGGCAGCCAAAGAGTGGTTTAGTAAATCTCGTTATTAAGTAATGCAGCAAGACCTATTACTATAGTACCAACAATTATAGTTGTTTTGTTATCTTCGTGTTCAATCGCTATTTTTTGTATTTCTGGTGGGTTATGTTCCACAGTTTTATGTATTGATTTATCAGAATGTTCCGGTAAAAATGTCTTTGTTGTGGTGCCTTGAAAAGGTTGAATATTTTTTGGTGGCACTGGTTTTACATTTATATCATTATTCAATCCTAATGCTT
Organism: Cyrtodaria siliqua; assembly: GCA_037043455.1. NCBI lineage: Eukaryota > Metazoa > Mollusca > Bivalvia > Adapedonta > Hiatellidae > Cyrtodaria > Cyrtodaria siliqua. Next base: position 57,075 of record JAWPHD010005627.1, on the reverse strand, counting down.
GTGCATCGGTTGCTATTACAATTTCATTATTGTAGTCTTGTATTATTCCGATTCTTAATTCCATGTCACTCGGAGACATGTACAATCCACTTCCATAGACAAAATTTACTTTACTTCTTGCATATTTTAAGGTGTTTTCATATCTTGAAATTTGACTGGGCAAGTCGATGGGGCTATTTATTGCGTCCTCTACATTTGCCAGAAATTGTTTTTGTGCATCAAATGCCGTTCCAGTTTCAAGTATATCTGTTCTTGTTTGTGATTGCGAGCCAAGAATTGCCCAGCAGTATGTTCTTATGCTGTCATTGATTCTTTCTACTCCAGCTCTTGTAAATCCAAATGAACAATCTAGTATAAAAGTAGACCAACTATTGTCAGCCTCAGATCCTTGTGCAATGTAATCAATGTGATATGTTTTATCACTCTCATAGACTGTAAAACTCATCGTTTTGTTGTCGTATACAGTATTTACCAAAGGATGATAACCAATATTTGTCCAGTAATTATAAATTGTTCCTAGACCATTATTATAGCTTTGTTTCTGTCTCCAGTCTGAATTTAAGTCAATGTTAAACTCCTTGCATATTCTCTCGTATGCGTTTCGGTTATATGTGTTATTAAACGCATTCCAATTTGAGTCTTGCGGCATTGCTACACTCATCTCAAATAATATTCTTCTAACTTGGTAGTAGACATGAATTCGAAATAACGAACCAACCAAGGCATCAGCTTTTAGATGATTGTTAAAATCAATACCACATCCAGTTGTCGCACACCAAATAGCAAAATTCAACTGGTTCTGCCAAAATAACATCCAATCTGTTCCCCAGCTTTGAACTATAGCATCTGATTTGACGTATGGGAGTTTGTATTTTTCAAAGACATTTGGAAATTATGCTTTAAAGTCTTTACCGTCTGATGTAATGACTATGTTTTGATTTATTATATATATCACTTTCTTGCTAAAAGTATTTGAATAGTGAGCATCCGGGTTATATTTGAATTCTTTAGAAATCATTTTTATTTGTGTTTTTATATATATATATTAAAAAAAATGTTTCATACAATTTCAAACATAGACAACTCTATTAATTTACAACAGTATATCGATAATAGAGATGGAACTAAGCGCGTTGGATTAAAAAGTTTTACATACACTATTAGCTGGTTTAATATTAATAATTATGAAGTCATAAAGACAAAAAACCCAGATAAAGTTTATCGTATAGCAGGTGGACTCTATAACTTTCAAGACTTGATAGAAGATTTTAGCAATTTAAATGAAAATATTATCCTAACCATTTTTGCACAAAGTGCTACAGCCATTTTAGATACGTCAATAGAGACACGAATGTCAAGCGGTCTTTCAAAAATACTGGGGTTCGAGGACAGAAAATGGTTAAAAGGTATTCAGGCCGGAATTCACCCAATTGATTTAGCTCCTTATAAACAGCTATATGTTCAACTGAAACAAGTTAATACGAGTAGTAATTATTTCATTGGTGCACCAAGCACTATTATAGGTGTTGTGCCTGTAGTAAATAAGCAGTTTGGAGATATAGTATATACACATTTTTATCCTGAATATCACTGTCTTATGAATGGTGCAATTACTGAATTGAAAATAGAAGTCAGAGATGAGTATGGTAACAAGATAAATAATCACGGTTTGCCTATGAGTTGTGTTTTAGAAATTATTTAAAAAATATATTTTTATAAAAAAAACAATGAGTATATTTGGACCAACAAGACCTAAAAAAACAGAAGACTTAGAGGCTTTAACCAATCAAATTCTAGATTTACATAGGCGAGTTGTGCCTATTGTTAACCATTTCAACCTTTTGAGAGATAGAGTTGATAGTCTTAAATATGGGATTATAACAATATTTGCGGAGGCTAAGGGCCCACTTGTGTTGAATAGAATACTCTCATTTGGTAACGGTGGAGCAGAAACAAATGTGGGGCATGTGATGACACGTCGTGGTCGTATTATGGGAATAGGTTTAGCAAGTGAACGATTAGTTGGTGACGTAACTGTAATAGTTTCTGTCAATGGTGTTGAACAACCAAAATTATGGCATAACGCTTCACATCATCCCACGCAATCATGATAACTTTGATGAACCTTTAGAGATTGGTGCTGATTCTGTTGTTAACTTTGTATGCAAGGTTGCTAACGCTACCGCTGTAAATACGGTGGCATCATTATTAATTGAATTAATTTAATTTTTTATTTATTAATAAAAAAATGAAGCAACCAACAGCACTAAGTATATATCCTGAGTTGCCAGTGGAAGACGGACAAACTTATAGATTACAAAAGAGATTGAAAAAAAGTTAATTACAGAGCGAGATATACGTCAGTCACTTTATAAAAAATATAAACGTGGTATTAATATTACAGATGGAATTGACACTACCTTGATATCTGCAGGTGTTATTATGGCTGGGATTGGATTTGTTGTTCCAGTTTTGTTACCTTTAGAAATAGCAGCAATAGTATGTGGAGCTACAGGTGTTTGTATTAATTTTATCAGACGCAAGCTTAATGCAAAAGCTCAAAAACATCATGAAATAAAAACTTTGGCAGAGTCTAAGTTAAATAGTATAAAGCAGTTAATATCAAAAGCGTTGAGTGATGCACAAATATCTTATCAAGAGTTTAAGATGATTTTAGATGAGTTGGATAAATATTATAGTTTAAAACAGGACACAAAACAAAAAAAGGCTGAAATAAGTGAAGTTCAAAAAAAAGAATCAGGGAAGAAAGGAAGCAATGGCAACCTTACAAAAAAGTCTAAAAAGTGTGTGATAAATTGTTTTAGTAATGTGTTTGAGTATGATCCGCCACCTTTGTATTCAACCTAAAACCTTCTAAAAATATAAACAAAAAAAATACAAATTTAAAATGGACTTACCTTTCATAAAAATTAATCCTAGTTTTCTCCTTACTCAGGTCTCTATTTCCATAGGGTATGTCACCGTGTTAAGAGTACACTAATTTGTAGTTTTTTCTGTCTTATATACCCGTCAGAAAGGCCAACATCTTCACCGATTGGTTGATATAAATAGACGCTTATCACATGATCTTTACCGATTGGTTGATATAAGTACACTTCGCCGATTTTCTAATTGGCAACCCTATAAAATATGATATTATGCGATATATTTAATCAATAAATCTAATGTTTGGTTATTTTTATATTGTACACACTAATCTATCGATTTACAGAAAGAAAATACATATTCGTGGATAAAATCATCCATGCGGAACGGTAGGTACGATATAGCCTTTGTGCTCGCGGATCTCGTGCAAAGCATGGTAGGTTGTCGTTTTTGGTATGAATGAATTTTCCATGGATTGTCTTTTATAAAAAACATTAAATATGGCGAGAATGAGCATGGCAGAACGCGCTCAAGCCGTCGGAATGATTCGTGCCGGCACCTCCATCAGACAAGTATGTTACGCTTAGTTATTAAATTCACACTATGTTTTATTGTTTGTTATTAAGTGCAAAATACTAGCATAAACATGTATTAAGTCTATTAATTTAAGTGGATTTTATCTATATTTTTAGTTTGCTCGACTTTTTAAAGTTGCAACATGTTGTTTTTCATTAAGTGCAAAATAATGACAGAAACATGTTTTTTTGCGATCAATCTAATTGATTTTATCATTTTTTTAAGGCTGCTCGGCTTTTCAATAGGCGACACTTTACTATTGAAACTCTTTGGGCAAAATTTCTACAAACAGGAAGTGTTGCAGATCTCCGACGACGCCCCAAGAGAAGAGTGACGACTCCCCTACAGGACATTCAAATTGTCAATGACCATTTACAGGATCGTTTCACCACGGCAGCGACGACGGCCAGTAATACGATGGGCAGACAGAAACCGCGCAATCCACCCACAGACAGTACGCAATCGCTTGAGGGCCGTCGGCTTACGGTGCCGTCGTCCCCTGCGGGTTCCGGTTCTTACCGCAAGGCACAGGCAGGCACGATTGTTGTGGGCCAGGCGACATTTGCGATTTACAAGGGCGGACTGGGCCAATGTCTTATTTGTTGATGAGACACGCATTACACTACGCGGGAATGACAGACGTGCTCGAGTATATCGCCGTCGGGGTGAGCGGAACAATGAGAACTGTTTGGTAGAATGTGATAACTTCGGGGGCGGTTCCATCATGCTGTGGGCTGGAGTTTCCATGCACACGAAAACTCCAATTGTACCCATCCAAGGAAACCTGAACGCGATAAGGTATCAAAATGACGTCATTCGGCCGGTTCTTTTACCTCATATCCGTGCCAATCGCGGTATGATGTTGGCACAGGATAACGCACCATGTCACGCGGCCAGAGGCACACAAGCAATGCTTGCAGCAAACAACGTGCGAACACTCCAATGGCCTGCAAAAAGTCCGGATTTAAATCCGATCGAGCACGTATGGGACCTATTGAAGCGCAAGGTGCGCGCCCAGCCGCTGCAACCAAATATCAGGGAGCTCACGCGTGTTGTCAATCAGATGTGGGCGGCCATTCAACAACGGTATCTTCACAGATACATAATATCTATGAGGGCAAGGTGTCGTGCCGTAATTGCCGCAGCAGGTGGACATACGAAGTATTAAAATGGAATTAAATACAAAGTGATAGGATTTTACAGTTTTTGTTTTAAGGGTGTCAATGTTAACCCTCTGTGTTAAGTCCCTTCCCGTGATCAAATTTTAATGATTTTTGTTTTACATATTAGGAATAAATTGTAATAAACTTATATTTGGTTGTTTGAATTTTTCTCCGAATACTTTTCTCAAAATGAGATAAAAACTAGGTGGCCAATTAGAAATTCGTCGAAGTGTAGACACTAATCACATGAGCTTCACCGATTGGTTGATATAAATAGACGCTCATCACATGTGACAATAATCACGTAACCTTATCAAAGCTCAAAATCTAGAACATTCTTATCTTGAATCACCATGGTGATTTACTATCTACGTATTTTGGGGTAGATACTTACTCAAGTTTGATTTTTTAAAATCTGAAAACAAATATCTACCATTTCGTATTTTATTTCTTGTACATACTTGTTTTTCAAATTTTAAAAGATCAAACTTGAGTAAGTAGGTACCATTTCATATATATGTATTTTAGGCGTTTTCTGTTGTAATTTGAGGCGAAACAGAGTGAGACGAAAATTACAACAGAACGCCTAAAATACAAATATATTACAAGGATATAAAATGCCTTCTGTAGTCAATCCGTTATCTGTTTCGATTCAAAACAATGATAAAAAGCGTTTGATCTTAGACTTAAGATCCGTTAATAAACATATTTGGAAGCAGTCAATTAAGTACGAAGATCTGAGATTGGCTTTGACTTATATGGAGAAAGATGTCTGGATGATTAAGTTTGATATTCATTCAGCTTATCATTTCATAGATATGTGTTTACCACACACAGAATATTTAGGTTTCTCTTGGCCAAACAGTGAAGGAGAGGTATGCTATTACAAATTGTTAGTGTTACCGTTTGGTTTATCTTCAGCTCCGTATATTTTTAGTAAATTGACGCGACCTTTAGTTGCTAAGTGGAGAGGTGAAGGTAAACGGGTGATTATGTTTCTGGATGATGGGTTTGGGTGTGGGAAAGATCAGGTTTGTACTCGGATTATATCTGAAGAGATTAAACAAGATCTGCTTGAATCGGGTTTCATACCTAAAACAGATAAATTTCTATGGGTCCCGGTTCAAGTTCTGCATTGGCTCGGTGCCATTCTGAATTCTGTGGAATATACGATCTGCATTCCACAGTGTAGAATTGAGAAAACCAAACGTACTTTAAATGAACTCATTTTAAAGTCAAACTCGCGGGTTCCGGTAAGAATGGTTGCTAGCTTTGTTGGACAAATCATTTCAATGAGTATTGTTATAAGTAGCGTGTCGCAAATCATGACGCGATAACTAAACATGGATATAGTCATGGCTCCAACATGGAACTACTTAATTAAACTTTCAGCAAGAAGTATTGAGCAACTGCGTTTTTGGGAACGTAATTTAACAATGGTGAATTTCAGAAAGTTAGAGAGGTCAAGTATGTGCTCGAAAATAGTTTATAGCGATGCGAGAAACACGGGGTTTGGCGGTTATGAGGTTAATACAAGAAATGGTGTTTCACATGGCATGTGGGCTCAAGATGAAATTTCCAAGTCCTCTACTTGGAGGGAATTGTCAGGTGTGAGTAGGGTTTTAATCTCACTAGCCGGGATTTTTGAGAATCAACGAGTTAAATGGTTTACCGACAATATGGCAGTGAGTAGCATAGTGCAAATAGGTTCTATGCAACGAAAGTTACAAGATTTAGCGATGCAAATTTTTGGCATCTGTTGTAATCGTTCAATTCACGTAGAAATAGATTGGATTCCTCGTAAGCCAAACGAGAGAGCAGATTATTTGTCTCGTATTATTGAAAAAGATGACTGGGGTATTTCTTATGTTATTTTGAACATAATACAAAGCAGGTGGGAAACATTAGATGTAGATTGGTTTGCTTCTGAGCATAACGCCAAGCTACCCGTAATTTACACTCAGTTCTGTGTAATAGTTCGTCTGGAGTAGACGCGTTAACTTATGATTGGGGAAACGAATTTGGTTTATATATTCCACCTATCATTTTAGTCCCTAGAGTACTGGGGAAATTGGAAAGCTGTACAGCGAAAGGAATACTGATTATTCCAGCTTGGGAATCGGCTAACTTTTGGCCTCAGTTGTGCCCACGTAAGGGAGTATTTTCATCTAACGTTAAAGACTGGATTTATCTTCCCATAAGTAAAGAATGTTATACACCTTGCAAAAATGGTGTTGGTATGTTCGGGAACGAAGGTTTAAAATTCAATATGTTAGCATTACATATAGATTTTCATTGATAAGAAAGATCACTCTGTGTGGGAATTGTATTTAACGAAAAAACGGTTGTCTTTCTTAAATTAGGTTTTATGCGGTGTTGCAATTAGACGGACACATGTCTGGGGAATTATATTATGCCCTGTACAACGTTCGCATTATGCATGTTGGGTGACGTTTTTGGCTGTTTGTCTTTTGTTTCTTGTTTTTGTTTATGTTTTCACAGTTAAGAGTTATGTATATATTTTCACTGAAAAGAAAGACAATCATGTATTTTATATTTGTTAAGTAAAGTGGGTTTGTCTTTCTTAGTAAGTGTTCGGCGTGGCTGCCTTTTATAACTTGCTGGGACAACTGTCTCGGGGCGTTTGCCTGATATGCATTTGTTTCGTATAGATGAAAGTTTCTTATATAAATTGATATAAGTAAAAAATTAATTAAATAAAGTATGTGAAACGTAGAAAACATATATTTAAAGAAATGATCTACTGATGGAATACAAGAGAGTGATATGTGCATAATGTTTTGTTTACACATTTATTTTTTCAGAGCTATGCTGAGGATATAGAGTCGCTACCGGATGCCTTGGTGGACAAGGTCTCCTTGCTTCCAGAATTGCTCAAAGAATCCAGGGCCGATAACACGTGCTTGAACTATAAACGCAGCTTTATGAGATGGAGACGATGGGCTTTGAGTAATGGATTAAATAGTAAGGATACCTTGCCTGCCAAGGCGTTTCATGTAGCATTACATTTAGCGTCTGTTATTCAAACGGCTTATACTCCCAGTCCTGTTGTGAATGCATTTTATAGTATTAAATGGTTCCATGAACTGTTCGATTTCGAGTCACCCACAAACTCTAAATTCGTTGTTAATATTCTTGAGGCAGCTAAACGCAAGCTGGCCAAATCAGTTCGGAAAAAGGAGCCTATTTCAATAGAGCTAATTACAAAAATGTTTAATTCCTTATATGAGCAAGGAAACGGTAAAAATCAAAGGACGATTTGTGCTTGTTTATTAGCTTTTGCTGGTTTTATGAGAAGTGATGAAGTATTTAGTATTAGAATAACTGATATAATGATAGACAGTGCCTACATGAGTGTGTTCATTGAATCCAGTAAAACGGATCAGTATCGAAATGGTGCTAGGATTCTGATAGCTAGGACTGGCACAATGATATGTCCTGTTTCAAATCTTGAACGATATTTGTTGTGGATGGATATCAAACCTGATTCAGACATGTTCTTATTTTGCAATTTAAGTGCAAGTAAGTCTGGCTATAAGATTAGGAGAGATTGTAAACACATGTCATACAGTAATTTTCGAAGTTTATTCTTAGAAGCTTTCAAACCACATGTTTCTAACATTAAACCATATTGTTTGCATTCATTAAGGTCGGGCGGTGCCTCTGCGGCTGCAAATAGAGGTATACCCGATAGATTGTTTAAGCGTCACGGTAGATGGCGCAGTGAATTAGCGAAGGATGGTTATGTTAAGGATTCAGTAGACGAAAGGTTAAACGTATCCTTATCGCTGGGTCTTTAATGTTTGTTTTACAAGATTGATTTAAAAGATTCAAATATATGTTTGATGTATAGGATTGATATACATGAATGAGTTATATGAATGATGTATGACATTAAGATACATGTTTGATGTATAAGATAGATAAACATGATACAGTTACATGATTGATATACATGAGTGAGTTACATGATTGATATACATGAATGAATTACATGATTGATGTATAAGATTGATATACATGATTGAGTTACATGATTGATGTATAAGATTGATATACATGATTGAGTTACATGATTGATATACATGATTGAGTTACATGATTGATGTATAAGATTGACATACATGATTGAGTTACATAATTGATATACATGATTGAGTTACATGATTGATATACATGAATGAGTTACATGATTGATATAAATGAATGAGTTATATGCTTGATGTATAAAATTGAGATGATACAGTTAACATGATTGATATACAATACTTTGATTTAAACCATTGATTTGCGTGACATAAATACCTTCGATTTGCATGGTTGATTTACATGAATGTTTTTATCATGAGAAGTGTTTAATTGTATTATAACATTCAGCAATATAAAGGGGTAAATACAAATTCACTAGACATCTATTTGCCCGTTCTTTTAGATCGGCTGGTCGGTTATTCCCGAGGCTTATACCAAAAAACAATGATTGTTTTGTTTGTTATTCTGTCGGAGAAGGAGTATTAAGGGAAATGTAATTTTCTTCGTTTGATCGGAGAGAATTAGATGGAAATTGATTTCCTTTAGTAAGTTAGCTCCGAAAGGTGTCGCTGTGTAATTGCACGAGATTATCGTGAGTTTCTCGTGCATTTTAGCGCTGTTTAAAGAATTCAGCTTAGGGTGCGACTGATAACTGGACGTGTACTTTTTTATTATTATTATGATTATTCAAAGAATATTGCTGGAAGTTATAAGTGTTTATCTTTAAAAAATATTATGCTTATTTGATGCAAATATATGACTTGAAATTGTAAAATGTGTGTAATGTGGAAATAATACACGGTTGTCGGTTATTCCCGAGGCTTATACCAAAAAACAATGATTTTTTTGTTTGTTATTCTGTTGGAGAAGTAGTATTAAGGGAATCAGAATTTCCGCCAGTACATTTATCAAAGCACTGAAAGTGCAAACGGATGGTGCCACTCAGAAAATATTAATATCAAATTCCGGAACAAACGATTTCGCGTAATCGGCGAGGGAACAAAAGTGAAGTTATGTAGACATGTTTAAATTTTATAAGTGTCAAAGGGGAATCATTGTAAAATACAAAATGTCAGAGAAAGTGGGTCACAGCATACGTATACATAAACATGCATGACAGAGTTATTGCCACTTGAATATCTGGAAAATAGAATTTCTGCAAATCGTTTTCGGTGGCGATATGGCTGAAACAAAACAAATAAACTTCATTGAATTAGGACAAGTATAAAACAAACAAAAAATAAAAGAAATACATGTAGTCTTTGATGAAAATAATTGTATGGTTGATAAAGAGGTGTCTGTGGTACATAGTTATATACTCTCTTTTACCCGCGAATTTATAAACGGCCTTTGATAGTTACCATGATGCAATGTGATAAAATGTTTCAATTAAATGTGATTATAATCGAATTATTTACTCTTCAAATGTACATGTAACAAAGAATTACTATATACCATTCCATTACTGTATTCGATTTTGTTTATAATTTTTTGTTCTGTTTATATTTGTTTAATCCTATGTTTCATTATTTTTCCTCTTTATTCACTCTACGTAACATATGTACATAACTCGCCCTTGTTCTCGATGTTTCTGGGGTTTCTTCACCAACTATGACAGAAGGTAGATAACAAGATGGAAAAAGGAGAATTTCATTAAATATCATAAGGATGACACACTTGTTTCCGCTAGAAGTAGTTCACTAGAAACCTACTAAAAGAAGGTAATATTAATACGCTTACCGAATATATATATTTTTCACGAAATACTGGTAGGTGTGGCTCTATTTATACATATAATTGTTTATAATATCATCGTGACTCCCCCCCACCCCCCCCCATCCCACCGCCCCCATCCTACCCCACCGCACTACTCCCTCCCCACACCGGACCATAATTACAAGTTGAACTATATTATTTAATTATGTCGGTCATTAGTTTAACTGTTTAATAATGTTGTTTGTATTGTATTGTATTGTACATGTTCCTCATGTTTGCACCATATTGATGCTTGAGAGTAATACAGTTCATGTTGTTGTTGTTGTTGAATTTAATTATTAATTTTTTTTAATGACATCATAAATCAATATTTTGAAGACAAGGTGTCCATAGATTAACAAGTGTTTGCCAAGGATAATCTTTATTAAATTCAATTCAATTCCAGTTTTATTACGGCATAAACATTTTACAATGTCCATCGCCATCAGCACTGAGGCGGCAATACATACAAGACATACTAAATACAAATACACACATAAAACGTGTTCTATTGGTATAAATATTGCTGATTAATCATGTATTCTGCTGTGTTAAGATTTGTAAATGCCACTTGAAATCTGCCTAAGTGTTTGTCACACCTTAAATTACCAATTTGAATTGTTACGTTGTTTAATGTCATTAATTTCGTGGTCATGTTATTGACCCCATATCGGATATAATATTTAATAATGTTGATTAGACCAAATAAAATTATATGTCTGGTTCCTATTACACAAAATATGGTAGGTAGGTAGGTAGGTAGGTAAGGAGGTAGGGAACATATAGTGTTTTCTTTATGGGCCTTGTTGCTTTTTTCACTCGGTACTCTTAAAACCTACTAAACTACCTTACAATATATATTTGTTGATATAAGGTACAAAACAGATAGAAATTAACGTAACTTAATTTGAACGTATTTTTTTCCTTTTTTTTTGCATCAAATGTTTATGGTTGGCCCTTAAAAACAGGGTCGGACGGGAAACCGGAACCATGCATATAATTTTATTTGGCCTTAAATTAATTTTTTTATTTCTGAAAGGCCTAACTGTTACACAAATGATGTACGGTACGGCTTCTATTTATTATCCAATTACATCTGATATATTTCCATTTCATGCATGCTAATTGTTCTAATATATGATATAAATAAATTATTGTAGCAAAGCTCTATTTGTGTTCCTTTGTTCTTGATAATGATATAATTTTCATAAACCAAAAGGTCTGAGCCGTGCTTAACTGCCTGTATATTTCAGCCGTGATATAAATGACAGATTCGGCAGTTATACCATGTTCTACCCAATTTTACACGCGCGTAGTTGTAATGTTTACACTCAACCTGTCAATCAAAATTGAATTACCGACATTGAATGGCTATGGTCCAAAACATTTCTCGTATGCGATTTATACTGCACTCTCTGGCCTGCGGTCCTTGAGAAGCAGTACAAATCGCATATATTGAAACAATTATGCTATAAATATTACATAAAAATGATCGTTTGTCGTTATATACTGATAATATACCGATTATTATGATAATCTCTATTAGATTAGTTACTAAACTATTCATTGCTACTTTCGGTATTCCCCGTACTACGCAGCTGCTATTTTCGTTATATTTCGGAATGCACGGTACGGTACGGCTTTTACCGGTAGACACAGCCGTCAATTTAATTTGACTGTTTGAGTGAAACGGGACATGTGCAGTGAAGCAGTCATTTTTTACCGCCAACCTCCAATCGTGAACGCTCGGCCAATCCCTCCTTTCTTCGCCAACCTCATGCAGACGCTTGTTTACGTTACAAGAAATATTCGCATTAATTTGTACAGGATCAAAAACAGTGCATTACTTAAACTTTAGTTAAAATCACTTAATGTTTACCAACGCTTACATATTGATCAATAGTTTGTCAATATACGGATCTTTTGCCCATTTACTTGCAAATGGTACTACTTTTATCGCGCTGTAAACTGGTTCACTTTGGCTTCTAGAAATTCGTTGTGAGTCAGAATTCCCACTACATAAAACGGTTGCCTGATGGCACCGTTCAAAAATAACTTATTGCATTATATAAATATATTGCTTTGAGCAAATTTATTGTTTGGCATTGACAATAATTATATGTTTTAATTTTAAAATCTCCCTTTTCATTGAAATGAGAACGATTTTCGATAACCTATGAACGATGTTCCCATCATATTTACTTTAGTTTTATCACCGACTTTCTTTACAAACGACATTAGTAATTGCCATATCTATGTCGCTTTATCATTGACCCCGAATTTAAATCGGCGTATGTGCAAGCTATAAGATGACGTAATCACATGCCCATCATGAAATACGATCCAATCAAAATCATTTAGATAGTCAAGTTGGGTACCTCTAACAAGCCATCGATACAAATACTTTCTCACTTCCTTTTTGACAGATCCTAAAACAACACAAAACCAAAGACAGTAAACAATATTCGCACGTGAAGTATCCCATCAGAATTCGAGAACTACGCTTGACAGCATTAAATCAATCATTAATATATGGGTTGTCTAAAATAAATCAGCACACGGAGTTTTAAATGTCCTTCCCGTCCCTCTGTGGCGCCCCGAATAAACATATGACGTGTTGATTATCTATTAAATAACAATTCAATAGCATTTTCTCATTTGTCACGTGACACATTCATGGTAATCATTTGACATTAATTGATGGATATGTAAAATGAAACCTTCAGTATTATGTACGATTTGAAATTACGCTACAATCAGGGCATTTTGCTGTCACGTGATTTATGAATATTTAATATTCATGGTTTGGCTAGCTGCATTTTATCACGTAACATGGATTTGTCAATTGTTATTCTGGCTGTCTTACTTGCGACTATTTGCAATGGAGAACAGAGGTAAATACAGTTTTCTATATTTGTAATTTGCTATATGTACTCTTGTAAAAATTGTCCGCCAAGTTATTTGGTAAATGATGGACAAAGGAGGCTAGGTTAATATTTAGTTGGTGGTCATTTGAAAGGGCCAATTCGATCTTAGCAAACGTATTAATGCACATAGAGTGCTTTTTGAGACACTATATTTCTTGCATACCGGACAAAGATATCCGTCATGTTACCGGGGCTAGATATTTCCATCTCACCCTAGGGTCGAAATAAAATTCACGCGCGCCAACATTCGGTATGCCGGAAAACATGCAAAACGTTAGTAACTGGCGGCGTCAACGCACAACATGTCTCTAATTTCCAAGTTAAAGAATCTATCATGGGTATTTGGTTGATAGGGAATTCCAACCCTGGGTATAAGTGTTTTAATCGGAACATCGGTAGAGCCTCGGTTCCGATAAAAACACGCATGCCTCGGGTTGGAATTCCCTATCTTCAACGGATACCCATGGTAGATTCTCATAATATATATCGGAACGTTGCTTTCGAAAGCAAATGAAGAATAAGACAGAATTTATATCTAAAAGTGGTATACACATCTAAATTAATATAAATGTAAAGGCGCTGAAATATTGTAAATACTGGGATAAATTATAGTAACTAGATATTCGTTCATGTTCTGCTGTCTCATCAACAATTATTGTCAATACCATGGGAAAAACACTATCGAAACAAATGCTGTATGCTGTAAACTATATTGTCTCCACCGATTTTAAAAATGTGGCTATATTTGTGAGCAGTAAAAAATGCGTATTGCATTAATGTATAAGTTATTGTGGTATTACAACAATATGATTGCATATGACATAACACCTTTAGTTCAAGCAGGTGCTTCAACCAATACATAACACATTTGGTTCAAGCAGGTACTCCAAACAATACATATTTATTTGCACTGTCCCGTTTTATTGGGTTGAAGGTAGGGTAAGTGTGAGATTTGGTGCACCCTAGAACCTGATTTAAACCCCAGCCGCCTGTTTTGCCATTGACCGTTCCAAGGTGTGTTTGTGTTTGTGTTTGTGATGTCTAATTTGACCTTTCATTCATCTTTAAGTTCGCCACTATGCTTTCCTCTTTGATCATGTTGATTGTGCGATGACCGGACAGATTGTGGACCATATGATGACGTCTACCTAATAAGACGGTAGCGTTTGATATTTGTCATTTGATGAATGTCTTTCACTCCGATTTAGGTGGTATCTCTGGTGTCAACACATATGTTTGCGATGTGCGTTTTTACAGAATGTGTTTGTGATGAATTTTTTTAATCACCTTTGCGTTGTAATACTTCATGTTGTGACTGTATTCTGCGAAAGCTACTTTTCCTGTTGGACTCATAACCTTTTCTTTAATCTTGTCATGTCGTACCCGTAACTTTTTGTTCCCTTGTTGCTCCGGCTTCTTCCAAGTCATTGAGTACCTTCTTTGTGGCTTTCTAAGCTTTTTTCATATTATATTTACCTGATCCTTTATGTTTTTTACTTATATTGCCTATTAATTCTGCCTTGTATGTTAGAGATTATTACCTATCGAGTATATCTTTATTTACGCTGTCCCGTTTACTGGGATGACAGTAGGGTAAGAGTGAGTTCGGTGCACCCTAGAACCTGGTTTAAACCCTAGCGGCTCTTTTTACCACTGACTGTTCCAATGCGGTAATCCTATTATCAACACGTTGTGTTTGTGATGTCTTATCTCGCCCTTTATTCATCTTTAAAGTTGTTCTTTGTTTCTGGGTGTGCTTATGGTTGTACTGTCGTCCTTGAATGCTACTTTTTATGTTCGATTTTATATGTACTTGTGTTTGGTTTCTAGAAACAGTTCAAAGAGGATAAATCTATTACAAGTTTAATTCACCTGTCAGTAAACCGGTGGTGACCCTGGAATCAAATTGAAAGTTTTGAGTTTTGATCATCATTTAAAGGTTACAAAAACACGTTTGTGGAGTTTGTGAGTAGAGTTATTCATCCATAACGATAGGGGTCGATGTAACATTAGCTACAAGGTCAAGAACTCTGATATTTTGCTTACAACAGCAATCCGTTATGGTTTTAAGCAACTTGAAGATTGTTCAAATGATGACTCGGTGGTAACAAATGACTCCACTCCAGATGCAATTGTTTTGAAGAAGTCATAAATTGGAAACGTATTGCCACTA
This sequence comes from Cyrtodaria siliqua, assembly GCA_037043455.1. Lineage (NCBI taxonomy): Eukaryota > Metazoa > Mollusca > Bivalvia > Adapedonta > Hiatellidae > Cyrtodaria > Cyrtodaria siliqua. The sequence continues at coordinate 41,545 of JAWPHD010005627.1, read as the reverse complement.
TATTTTCCACTTTGATTGTGCGATGACCGGACAGGCTGTGGTCCCTATGATGATGTCTACCTAAAGCCCAAGCAGACGGTGACGTTTAATGTTTGTCTTTAGTCATGTCTTGTTGTGCCCTCAATGGTTTATTCTCTTGTTGCTCTGGCTTCTGCCAAGTCATTTTGTACTTTCTGTGTGTCATTATAGGTTTTCGTTTTTTTGTATTTATATATAAACTAGCATCTTTGTGTTTTACTTATATTGCCTGTTAATGCTGCCTTGTTGGTTAGAGAATAGCTCATGGCGGGGATTTCTTTGGTTACACTGTCCCGTGTTATTGAGTTGGCAGAAGGGTAAGTGTGAGGTTTTGTGCACCCTAGAACCTGGTTTAAACCCCCAGCGGCTTTTTGTGCCACTGAACGTTCCAAGGCGGTAGCCCTATTGTCAACCCTTTTGTGTTTGTGATGTCTTATTTGGCCTTTAAGTAATTTTTATATTTGTTTTTTGTTTCTGTGTGGTTTACTGTCGTCCTTGAATGCTGCTTTTCCTGTTTAATTTTTATATCTATTATATTAAACACTCATCTTCTATAAAACTACAATCATCGAGATCAAATATGTTGCATGCAACACTGGTTTAGTGTTCTTTCCAACATTTTCGATTGATGACCTCTGTTTAAGGGTGTGTGGTTTACATGCCGTTAAACATGATCGAGAAAATACCTTATATCAACAACAAAACCGTACGTTTAGATGGTTTATTACTCCTAATATTTTGATGACATTTGCATATTTTGATATTATTAACTGATAAGTGGCATACATATATTTAAACATACAGAACATCTGTAATTTACCGAAACATAATAACTGTAATTTACAGATTGATGAAAGTGCTATTAATGATAACTGCATGTTAAAATGATGCATAATAGAAATCGAAATAAGCATACATTTGATAGAAACGCATGTGATTTTCATCTGAGACGAGACATGATGCATTGAATCTATTAAATTAAATTACAATTGTTTCTCTTTGCCCGACTGCGGATCCCTAGTATCACCAATGCTACACATTAAATGACACAAAATCAACCACTACCGGTTCATCCTACTACAAGTTTTTGCAAGTTACTTTTATCTTTTTAAATATAAGTTTCATATAACTCATGTACCAACTCTTAAACACCAAAGTGTCCTGAACCAGCGTTCCGAATGCACTACAACCATGACAACGGTACTCTAAACAGGCACAATGTATAATGTGCTGCTTTTTAATTTATGAGAACAGAAACATATTTGACTAAATTGGAGAACTGAATAACTCTTCGCCCACGCCAAATCTGCCAAGTCATTGAGTATCTTAATTGTGGATTTCTAGGCTATTGTGTTTTTGTATTATATTTACACGAGCATATTTGAGTTTTACTTATATTACCTATTGATGCTGCCTTGTTGGTTAGAGATTAGATCATGGCGGAGATTTCTTTATTTACACTGTCCTGTTTTAATGGCATGAAAGTAGGGTAAGTGTGAGGTTTGGTGTACCCTAGAACAGGTCTAAACCCCCAGTGGCCTTTGTTGCCATTGACCGTTCCAAGGCGGTAGCCCTATTGTCAACCCTTTTGTGTTTGTGATGTCGTTTGTATTTTTTATTACTTTTGCCTTCTCGTTTGTCTGTTTGCGTGTTTGTTTTTGTGTTTTGTGGTTGAATGTCGTCCTTGAATGCTGCTTCCCTGGCCGATATTTGTATCTTTCTTTATTTAGAATTATACTCCGACGAGTGAAGATTGGTATTGTCTGTTATATAAAATAATACGTTGTATAATATTGCAAAATAATAATAAAGAAATGGTAAACTGTACATTGATTACCAGTTGCTATGTTCATTTAAATCTAAATAACTTCATTTTTTATTTTATTAGTACTGGAGCGAACACGTTCCTGAAATGCAAGTGGAAGACATATTTCAAGGCACAGGACGTGAACCACGACGGTGTTCTGTCCATGGCAGATTTAAAAGAGGCAAGGTATGTGTATGGTGAGATTGGTATCAGTACTGTCTACAACAATATAAGATATTTGTGCCATCCGCATGTTGTCTGTAACATCCTAGCTTACAGCTGCGTCTAGCCTGTTGCTACATAGGGAAAATCTGCCCTACTCTTACTATTGAATATATGCTTATGGTTATTTACGTGCAGTACGTGCCTCGAACCCGGTTTCTTGCGATTGGAGTGAAACTGCTTACTATTGGAAAACCGCGGTCATTAGACACATTTCTATTATTTTATACGCATTTACAGAGTCCGGTGACTTTCAGTGTAACATGAAACCTCAATATTCTCTCATATTGACGTGTATTAAAGTCATATTGGTTGTGTAATGTATACTATTTCGTGATTGGTGCAATTTTCTGCTCATGTCAAAGCAAGTGTATCACGTGATATAAACAATGTTGACTTCATCATGAATGATGTAACGACAATATGTTTGTTTCAAATAAATATTTTTGATGCTAATTAAATGTTAAAATCTATTGTTTTATTCTAATTATTCGTTTGTAAATTAAAGTGCGTATGCAATAAAGGTTATTAGATTTGGATTGAGAGATATGCACGCGTTCTTCTGCGTATACATATTGTGCTCCTAATATAATAGTTATTAGTACTAATTCAAAAGCAATGGAAATACAAAATGTTTAAACATAGAAGGTACAATGTGACAAGAACTAAGGCAATAAAACATACAATTACATGAGTGTAAACTAAACTATGCCATTATACTCTCACATTTAAAAGTAAAATACTGAATTTGTTTAGTCGCCAAGAGAGCCTTCTTGTGTTACATTCGAAAATATTTCGACATATGGCTGGATAATTTATGGAAAGATATTCGATCTACGCTGATCCTGTAAACACTACATGCATTACTATGACACAAAATGTAGCATTCAAAACAGTTCCTATATAACAAGCATGGTCCACTACCGTTCATGCACAGTCTAAATGCGGCCGGTACATCAATATATGTTATATTTCTGTTGTTCGGCAATTTTCAACTTTTCCCTTTCGTCCTCTGTTTTCAATAAAAAGAATGTTTGTATAACTCTAGGGCAAATATTGTTTCATGATAAATGGCTATTTCAGCTTTTTATGTTGCAACATAAATAACGTATAAGACAGGACTACACATCTGGAAAAAAAATGTTAAAAAGAAAATTTTAAGATGCCGAACACATTAAATACAAAATAAAATATTTCAGTCTCGGTTTGACTGAGACTGTTCATGAACGGTAGTGAAAAATGCTTACTACCGTTAACGCCCTCTAGCTCTAAGTTGAGCAGAACTCAATATTTAAAATGTCAATTTTACGAAAATTAGACTTATATTTCGCAAATAATATCTCCATATACATATTTTTCCGTTTAATATGCCGGGGAACATCTACATAGGTTACGTTATAAATAGATGAAATCATTAACTGCTTTGTACACATACTATGATACTGTATAATCATTCGTATGTCCATTTGTATGTCAATGAGTTTTGATGTTCTGTCATCATTCACGAACGACCATTGAACACTCCCTTTTAGAGAGGTGGACGCATCCGATCAATAGAGGCATTTCAATATAGGCATTTCATCACACCTAATTGCCCTCGACGTAGTTCGCCAGGAGGCTGTACCTTTAGTTGTTCGTAACTACGTAATTATAAACAACTTATCTTCGAGCGGATTTGATTTTCAGAAGTTGATATATCAACGAGAGTTTGCATCGGTTACGTTACACACATTGAGTATACATGATGTAATTTGCAAGTAAATATCATTGGAAACACACTATAAAACACACACACACACACACGCACACACAAACAAACACGCACGCACGCACGCACGCACGCATGCACGCACATACACACACACACAAGATAAGAGGTAGACGTAGGTGGGATCAAATTCGAGAGTTTGTATCAGTTACGCTACACACATTGATAGTGCAGTAAATATACGATCATGTGTTTACGACTTTACTTGAAAAAAACTGGTTGTGATGTTTATAGTACTGAGACGTATTAAAAAAACGAGATGTAGGTTCCAGTAGAAACCACAACGTCCAAACGCAACGGCATCGTAGGTCGGCAATGTACTACAAACAAGGAGCAATATTTGATTATACGATGAAAAAGACAAAGTACAAAAGAAAGGGTGGTGAAGACAGGGTTACCGATTGGGAACGGTCAGTAGGAAATAATGCCTACCGGTTAGCTTGAATCGATTTCATGTGTACACAATCCCTACTATTATCCTGTCTTCAGCTCCCAAATAGACAAGAGAGTATAAGTATAAAAAAACTACATCCCATCAAAAGAAATTCTCTATCAATAAAGCCGACATCCAGAGAAACTAACAACATACACACTAAGACGTTATTGGTAAGCTATATAACATACACACTAAAAAACATTTCGGGAGTTGCAACCAAAGAGAAAACCAATCTAGAGTACGACCAGAAAACCCGTGGGACGAAAGCTCATGTACCTACCTCTCTTGGTCTGGGTTTCAGTAGGTGTACTCATGGAGTCCCAAGAGGTTGTCCGGTCATCGCGCAAGAGAAAAGTGAAGCGTGGTGACTGACTGTAGAGGGGTCAATCACTAAACATGCAGTGCGTTGTAATACTGAAAGGTCGTATCCTTTTCTGATGAACTTCAAGATTAATTCAAGTTTAAAGTGTGGTCAGGAAACCCACAAGATCCCTTTAACCTTCCAAGTTTATAGACCTAATCTCCATAAAATAAGGGTTGTGATATTCCTAGTCATAGAAGTGTTTCAAAATTGCTGCTGTATTTCTCCAGTAGGTTTTATTGCGGATTCGAATATAACGCTAATTTGTACCTTCTTAATATTTCAGGAGCAAGTTCTCTGAATATCATTCAAACAATTATGGACTCTTTGCCAAATGGTGGAATGAATGTCTTAAGAGAGGTAAAACCGATGAACTTACCCAATCAGAGTTTATCGCTGCCTATGATAAAGAATTTACGACAGATAAAAGGGAATTCCATAGCCAGATGGTAAAATGTGAACAGCGGATTTATTATGACGTTATCGATACAAACAAGGACAGGTTAATATCACAGGAAGAACACAATATTATCATGAAAGTCTTCGGTCATGCAAATGATGTCTTGAATACGGAATACTTTCAGTCTTTCGATCCTGTCGACAATCTCATTCCCGCGCAGACGCTCTTCAACTCGATGGTTGAATTTCAAACAAACGAAGATGTATCAAAAGAAAACAATGTCAACAACTACTTTAATGATTGTCCAGCAGGACAATAAGTTAACTTTTAATCCATAATAAAGTACCCATACATTGACAGTGGAGAAACCAATTATATTCAAAAGCAGTTATTTGCTTAAAATAAATACATTTTAGAGGACAGACTTTCTTATATAAAACATTACTGTCTACCATTCCGATTGCCTGACATCGATTTACATGAAACCGTAGTATTACCGGTTAGAACGTACTAGAATCCATTTGATTTTACTTATGATTAGTTGTAACTGAAATATGTTTAGCTTGAATCGTATTAACTATATAACACATGTACTGGAGTGAAAAAAGAAGCGCATTCTCATCACGTATTTGCCTGTAATAAACTATAATACATAATTAATTCCATGTTGAAGCTTGGGTTGGGGAGGGTAAACAACATCTCAGAGACTGCTCGGACAATTTTTGACCAAATTCACGCGGATGATTTTGCCTTTCAAGCAAGTAATAAATCAATGCATTATCCAAGATGGCCGCCATTACCATATATGGTCAGAACCTTAAAAAATCTTCTTCTTATGAACCACGGAATTAATTTCGACGGTTTTTAGCTATGGGATGGAGAATAGTCCGTCGTCCATCGTTAAGACGATAGGGACTTCATTTGCCATCTAATATTTACCAAATTGTACCAGATTATTATTATCAATAAAAGCTGGGATAAGTTTGAAAACCAGTCAAATCGGACCAATAACACCCGTGTTATAGCCCTTGATTTTAAAAGGCTATATTTTGCATCTTTAAGTCGATAGAGCCTCCATTTTCCATAAGATCATTACCAATCTTTACTAGATGGTTCATATCAATGAAGGCTCATTTAAGTTCGGAAACCAGCCAGAGTGGTAACACCGGAGTTATGGCCCTTTATTTAATTAAACCTACTGTATTTTGCCTCGTTAAGACGACAGGGCCTTCATTTTTCATCCGATCTTTATCAAACTTTAATATATTGTAAATATCAATGAGAAATCGAACAAGTTCGTAAACCAGCTCGGACAAAAACACCAGAGTTATGTGGCCTTGAATTATTGAAAAACGCCATTTTTAGCTTTGTGAACACTCTAGCGCCTTCATTTTGTATTCGATCATTCTCAAACTTGGCCAGATTGTTGATCAATGAAAGTCTGAAAACCAGCAAGATCGAATTTGTGGCCCTTTTACAATATTTCGTAATGTACACTGGAAACCCCAGGGGTCGTGGATTCCAATTTCACTGGAGGCATTATTATTTTTTCATAAAAAACCTTGGTTGATGGGTTGTTTTTTTAAGTTCTTATTTTTTTATTTTTTTTATTTAATTTTTAATTTTAATTTTAATTTTTTTTAAATTGTTTTAATTCATTTTTTTATACCTTTTTTTCAAATTGTTTTTTGCTCATAAGTTTAACCTGTTGAATTTCTTTAACTGGGAGCTTAGGAGCTTAGGGGCCCTTGTTGAATGTTTTACGTAGTGTTATAGGGGAGTAACTACAAGAGATCAACGTTTAATATGTTTTTATTTATTATCATCTTATAGATCATCTACCAAGTTTGTTCAAATGGTGACCCTGAAATCAAATTTGACCCTGCCGCAGGGTCACAGTTTTACGTAGGTTTATATAGGGAAAAACTTCAAAAAACGTCCCTGAAACTAGAAGAGCCAAAGGTTAAAATTCGGCCCCGCCCCTTGGTCACAGTTTTACATAGACTGATACAGGGAATAAATTTATAAAATCTTCTTCTCTGAAACTACAAGAGCTAAAGGTTTAATATATCGATTTTATTATCAGCTTATGTTTCTCTACACAGTTTGTTAAAATCGTGACCCTGTGTCTAATTTGGCACTCCTCAGGGGTCACAGTTTTACTTCGTGTATATAGGGATACACTTAAAAAAATCTTCTTCTCTATAACTACAAGAGGCAAAGCTTTAATATTGTGTATTTCCACAATGTCTAGCAGGACGTTTACACAACGCTGCCAGTAAACTCAGTTTAAACAACACATGCATGGAATATGTATATATATTCGAACGGAAGAGTGAGACACTATCCACATATAGGGGTTCGTAATAGAGGTGTCGCCTTAGAACGGCCCAGCAAACAGCAGAAGAGGACTTCCGTTTGCAATAAAACGCACTTTTTATGGATGTTTGTGAATAATTGGATCCCAATAAAGAACAAGGAGCTTATTCTGCTTATTATTAAAGAAATCTTCATTCTTCAAAAAGACAATTTATGTAATATATTATGCAATAGTCAGACAACAATGATATTGTTTGAGGCTTTGTCTGCAGGAACTAGTACACTTTAGTGTGAATATTCTGGATTCCCTCCATAAGATCGCCTACACTGTACGACGATGGTCATGGAATTCGAGTCACAATTCTGAAAACAACCTTATATAAACGCCTATATAAATTCATCCCCTTATGCAGATTATTTTGTTAGAGTATTTTAATTATTCATTTTATTTATTTACACTACATTTCGTTTTATTTATAAGGTAAATATACTCTAGATCATGTGTTAACCCCAAAGCGGCCTTTAATTACTGAATGAATGGCGGCGTTTTACTTCACGTCGACACATACCGTATGTCATATTGTGTTTAAAACGGATATAACTGAATTAAATGAAAAAGTATTTGGTATTGCTGATATTGCAAACTGGTTCTTTTGTATATTTCGTTTGAGTTCTGGTTTTAGATAAACATTGTAATTAATCTCCAAGTTGTATTGAAATGTCATTTATAAAAGCAAATGTTCTCCCTATTTTCCCATATGTTCTTAATTGAGCCGTGTCGTTTGTATAAAGTGTGTCTGTACCACGTTATAAAGATACAAACTTTAAAGCATGGTCACTAAAATTTTCTTTGCTTTTGCAGGTATATTTTAAATTGAAAATAACACTTGTCATAAAACTGATGTACACTAACTACCATATATTTGAAGAAAGGGTAGGTCAGACCGATGAAATGGACAGCCTATAAAACAAATAAGGTATGGTCTCACCTCGTTGTTTAATCTAAACACCTCGAATGTCTACGACCATATCGATGTTTAAACAACACAATCTATAAGACCATACTATATGGACAATGGAAAACACTTTTGAACACCTGCCATATAGCCAGCATGTCAATTTAACAATGGACGTATCACATTTTATGCTACCACTATAAATGAAGATTGCATGTTTTAATTATCGTTATTAAAATAAATTAACTGATAGGGTATATGATTATATTTAATTGTCACGAACACCTGTCGCTTTCCATACGTAGAATTCATACAAATAACTTCCACATACAGAAAATATGCTAAAATGACCTAAACCAACCAACCAACCAACCAACCAACAAACCAAACAAACAAACAAACAACCTACCAACCAACCAACCGTCCAACCAACCAACCAGCCAACCAACCAACCGACCGACCGACCAATTTAATTCATAATCAACATTTCGATGCATTCATTAGAAAACTATGTCATTTCCATGTAATATAATTATATAAAGCATCAAAGATACATATGTAGGCATGTTAAGCTCGGCAACAAATCAATAGTACCACCAACAATATCAAATAATTTCATTGTCATAACATCCTCTTGACAGGTCATTTATCTAATTTACATATATATGAGGAGTGTTCATTATATTGTTGTGTTTTTAAGTATATACGTTCAAAAACATTCTTTACATTCGTTCAAAGTACTCTGTATTAGCTTGTATGCAAATGTTTTTTGATATTAGATTCTAGGTACACTAGATAACAAATTTGTTTAGAATGTTAACATCAACAAAAGGTAAAACATGTGTGAGAGCCAGCATTATTCGACTCAAACCCATCTTAGCCCGACACTCAATATTTTCTTTTACTGAAATGATCTCCGTCATAGAAGAAAGTGTGGACATATTGAAGACATAGCAACTTCAGACTTGATACAACAGAGTTACATGTATAACCACTGATGTATTTAAAAATGATAACCGTATATAAAAGTAGCATTCAAGGACGACAGTCAACCACAAACACACAGAGAAACAAAGAACAAGTTTGAAGATGAATAACAAGCAACATAAGACATCAGAAACACAATAAACGGTCATATTTGATTCACAAAAGTCCACAACTCGACTACAATCTGTAGAAAAACGAATCAGTTGAGCAAAATAGACCCCATAAGAAATATCTCGGGGAACATCCCCATCTAAGTGAGGACTATTAACAATATCAAAATTAAAATCATCGCTCTTGTCATTTATTTTACTTATTATTTCTCCATTTTCATTAAAGAGATATAAATCAAAAATAGAAGCGATAGTATCAAAAATATTAGCTACGTTGATTTGACGTTCTTTGGGATAGATAGTTTCGAGCTATGTCTGTGATAGTTTAGGAAAAGAGTTGACTGAAATGCAAAACTTAATCATGAGGCACAATTTTCTAACTAAAAAAGGGTATGTTTCAAGGAAAATTTGATGCAGAATTATGTTACTTGTCCAACACATACATCTCATGATGGAGAGTAACAACATAATGACGAGACATTTGCAAAGGTTAATAAGAGTCTGATGTCTGAAGGACAGCCATATCGCTTGGCACGTTTATAATGTGACTAATGGCCTTTGACTCTTAAGAGTCCTTGAACCAACGTGACTGAAAATAGTACTCTGGACATCGTGTCAAATTGTGAACATTGGTGGCAAGTTATTTGAAATCAATCAAGAGGTTTTGGAGATATTGTGTGGTCACAAAATATTGTCATTTGACCTTAAGTGTGACATAGTTGGAACTTGAGTTCTGCAAGTCATAAGGCAAACATTTGACCAAAGTTTCAAGTAAATCCTTGAAGGGGCTTAGGAGATATGGAGCGGACACAATATGTTACAGACGGAAGAACGAAGAACATTTCTTTACCCCCTCGCGCTAGGCGGCGGGGGATAAAACGAGTCTAATATTGTTATGCTAAATATAATGCTGAACTACAGAACAAAATGCATTATGTGCAAAGGTGACAAAAGTGTAACAAGTAAAATTAGTAAATATATATCGTAAAAAGGCACTATATACAAAGCTTACAAAAGTGTAACTTGTAAAAGTAGTAAACACATATCATAACAAATAAACAAGAAATCGAGAAGTTTCATTATACAAAATATTGAATTAAATAAGCATGTTCATGTAATATTGAGACATATTCCGTCAAAAGAACAAACACTTAAATGAAGGTATGTGTATAAAATTTGTATAATGAAATATTAACATTTAAGGAGTGTTTTGGTGTAAATGTGCGAATACATATTAATTCCTGGGCTGTGCATGTCGATTCGTAATCGTTGAAATGGATTTTTTTCTCAGTCTAAACATGATGTTTATGAGGGCTGTGATGGCCATATATGCCCTCACCAGAGTCGTTACAAGGTAGTATTAGCACATAATGAATTGGGAAATGTGTCCATGGGACACGGATGCCTCGCTTACGGGTGATTGATATAGGGCAAAACAATGTAATGTGAAATTGCTATTGAAATTATCAACGTATGAGAATTAGTTCAAGGTCATTGATATTGACTAATATTGTTCTAAGACATTTATGTTTTAGCCATGTAAGTTTGTATAAATTTTGAAAGGGGAGTGGCATAATCGTTTGAATAGTTGAAGTGAAAAAAAATTAATATTGAAGTGCAATGTAAGGTCAAGTTGATTGATACTGACCTACTCTAGGAATATGTTAATGGCATTGAGTTGTATTTATTTTTAAAGCTATGTGACTTCAAGTGTGTGAATGATGAATATAAGAAAAAGTGTAAAAGTTGAATGGACATTAATCATCAAGATTAGATCAAGGTCATTAATATTGACTTCGATTTGGTATAAACATATTACTGTCAATGGTATGTAAGTATGATTGATATTTTGAAGCTGTGTGACTTCAGGTAGTAATGATTGTAAAAATAACTTGAATGTAAAGACAAGGGTAACACTATATGCCCGCGACACTGTTGTGGCGGGGCAAAACAAAGATGAGTTGCAAACGTCAGAAATTATTTAAGTAGAAAGTACATTGTACATTATCATGAAAGCCATGCTACTGACCTAATCCATAATGTGAGTCAATTTCGGCCAAAATATCTGCATTTTTTGCCTAGTTTACAAGGGTTGGCACACTTATGGTAGTTCTGAAAACAATTTTGACTGGAACATTCATACTTGTAGAAGTCAATTAGATGAGTGTTTTTTTTTACTTCAACGTATGCAATTTTAGTAAGTATTCAAATGCACAAATTAAGAGTGAGGATAAAGCTGTGCAGGGTGCAGTGAGTGAATTATTGTTTAATTGTTATGGGTGGCTCAGTTGTGTTACAGATAAAATATAGAAGCCGATAAAATAATTGTAACATGCGGCATATAAAAACGTGCAGTTTACTTGCCGCATGTATCGGGCATGTGGGTGAATTCGAATACTGTTAAAGCCATAACTACAAAAATAGGAAAGTTTTTAATAGGAATGTGTTTAGAGCAGATCGGCACGAAAATAAATGAAAAAAAGCCTTCATATTTTTATGAACTGAACAAACTTAATCTGGCCACATCTAATCCACGGAATGGACATCTACATAAAATAAAGAATTAAAGTACAACAAATACATATCAAACACTATAGTGTTGTCTACTGACTTTATAAAATGTAAAAATATAGAAAACATAAAACTGAGATCATATTAATCTTATTTACAGCAAACATTTGAAGTATGTAACACACAAAACGTCTTGTTATCATCAGTTTGGGCATTAACTGGTTTGAGATATAATGGAACACACTTGTACATTTTGTTTTGTTTTTGGTAAATTATTTTCTGCAGTAAGTTTAACAATATCTATTTAATCAAGAAGTAAATTATTGCATTATAAGTTTAATAGGAGAAATACCTTAAAGATAAGGATAAGTAATGAAATATTCATTTAGAGTAAGAAGATATACTGATATCTGAAAGATAAATTGAATACAGCCAGTTATATTATGTAGGAAGTATCATTTTGAAATACCTTGAGTACTGTTTTCGCATAACTAGATAGTTTTATATTGTACAGTTTGCAAATTATGAGGATAAGAGGCGGAGGTAAAATACTGTATTTTTCCAGAAAAACTATGCAGTTACTGGAAGAAAATGTGTCTGAAGGTTGTCAATAATGAAAAAGGAAACTGAAACAACATTACTGTTAACGTAAATATATATAACATATGAAGGTTATCTAGAAATAACCAGTTAATCTCTAGACTGATATTTTAAATAAAAAGCACCCTTATAAGCACTAGACTGCCATTAAAGTAAGTGACATTCAATAATCTCCACCCGTTCAACAGTGGACCCCAGCAGATGATGGGGACCCGTTCAGCAAAAAATTTCTCAGTGTCATGGCCAGCTGGCACAGCTGCATCTAACACACGGACAGCAATCACCTCCCCGATGTCAATGAGGAGTTCCCTGGTCTCCGCCGAACCACTCAGACCTTCGACCTTGATGGTTTTCTGCACAACAGGAGCATCTGTGGCCTGAATAGGGAAAATACCAAATATGATATTATTTATGCTAGGTAAAACTGAAATCAGCCTTGACTTGAAGAAATGAAAATATGAGATGAACAAGTGTTTTTTTTACATTTGGGGGAAGGGTGCCGGGGCTGTTTAGAGGGGGGAAAGTCGACGTGAATTGGAAAAAGGGAGAGTTTTGACAATGTTAAAATAAAGAAGAAAGATAGTGTTTTTTATATGTATTAAGTTTCAGTCTTTCATTTAATATTCAATTCACATCAAGGACATGTTTGATGGTCAACTAAGAAACAACATTTAAAATTGTTTATTGTTTTTCTCAAAAAAGAGGGAAAAAACATACTTTTTGAGGGGAATGGGGCCGAATATTTGCTCGGAATTACTCTTAAAAATAAAACACTGTGAACAAATGCTTGCTACAGGAAAGTATTTTTTAATGGTGTGTGTTTATATTATCATGTTGTGAATTTGAAGACAATGATGAATTGAATTGGGGTTTTACGGCGCAGGAACCCAAGAAAGGTTATATGGCGCCAAACAGGGATTAACATATCAGGCTCATCCTCCATTTACATCTGGATGAAATATGGAGAATGGGCGTAGAACCTTCTAACCTACAGAACTGCAGAGTTGCTGTAAATTCTATTGTAGACACTTCATTTATGATGGAGCCACATTTCCACATTTGCATGTACCGTGTCATAAAGAATTGAATTGGATTTTATAGTCGCACCAATAGCTAAGGTCATATGGCGACTTTCAAGCCTTCCACTGGTGGAGGAAGACCCCAGATGCCCCTCCGGGCAATTTTCGTGCACGTGCGGGCACCTGGGTAGAACCACCGACGTTCCGCAAGCCAGCTGGATAGCTTCCTCACATAAAGATTCCTAGGCCCCTGAGGGATCGAACCTACAGCGGTGAGGGGCAAGTGATTACAAGTCAGAGACTCTAACCACTCGGCCACGGACGCCCCTTTGTGTCATAAAGAAAACCTTCAATATGCCTGAGAGGGTCTGTGGATGCTCTACTGGCTAAAACGGCTGTTATATCATAAATTTCCCATCATATGCACCATGCTTTGCACAACTAGACATCATACTGAGGTTTCCTGCCAAATTTCGTAGAAATCCAACAAGCCGTTTAGGAGGAAAAAAATCAATCAAAAATATTTAAAAAAAAAAAAGATAAAAAAAATTAAATTAAAAAGAAAGACCAAAAAAAAAAAAGGACAAAAAATGGAAAAAAAAATGGAAATAAAAGATAGTCCTAATAATAAACGAAAAAGTCAAAACATGTGGTAAAGTTCGGTAAAGATCAGACGAAAGATGAATGCCCTATCGTCTTAACGAGGAAAAATATAGCATTTGTAACTAAATCAAGGGCTATAACTGCGCTGTTACTGCTTTCTGCCAAATTGCGTAGAAATGCAACAAGCCGTTTAGGAGGAAAGACAATTTCAAAATAAAAAATTCAAACAAAAAATGCAAAAAAATGTCTGTTAAAGATTGATAAAGATCGGATGAAAAATGAAGGTCCTGTTGTCTTATCGAGACAAAATATAGCATTTTAAAGTAAATCAAGGGTCATAACTCCGCTGTTACTAGTCCGATCTGGTTGGTTTCGAACTATCCGAGCTGTCATTGATATGAACAATCTGTTAAAGTTTGGTAAAGATCGGATGAAAAATGAAGGCCGTAGCGTATTAACGATGTAGACGTTAACGGACGGACGGCGGACATTCGCCATCCCATAAGCTCTGCTGGACTTTGGCCTATCAAGGAAACAGTCAACGCGAAAACATTTTAAAGTCCACAAGACATTCGGTGAGACAGACTGAAATGTTTTGTCTGACCGGACAGTTTTTTTCCGACCGATTTTAAGACATGTTTTTTATTAAAGCGCAATACAATGCTTCGTCAGTTGAACACATCATCCTTACACAAATGTTGATTTATTGTGCTATGACCGACCGACTAAAAATGCAGCGACCCAACTTGTTTTTTCATATATATATATAGTTTTAGGATGGCGCCGCAAATCACGGTAAAAAAACGTACCAAGTCCTGCAAATTAATCTGTCCATAACAGACGCGCTTTCGCGGGGTTATTTAGCAGCTTGCATTTGTAAATAAGCGTTCGTAGGACACATATTTGCTATTATCAAGCTAAAAATAGAAAAAGATTATACAACAATCGAAAAAAAAAAGGAAATATATAAATAACAATAGGAAAACAATATTACTGTTTAAGCTGTTAATATTCAATTTTTCTTTTACAGTGAAAAGTGACAAATTCGCGTGAGTTTTTAGTGACAATATGAAAGCTGTATTGCGTTTGGTTCAAATCTTGTAATCGACCAATAACATGCGCGCTTATAAATCGACATTCAATTGTAATCAAGGGAGAGAACTTTCTATTTATAAATAAATACAGCTTCAATTACAAGCGATAAATACACGATTTCTGATTGGATTTCAGTTTTGCAAATGACCGGACACTCGGATAGAGTAAAGTGAAATTTACAAGCGATAAAACGAGATTTCTGATAGGATTTTAGTTTTAAAAAATGGCCGGACACTTGGACTAACGGGAATTTTCTGCCGGACATTTAAAAAATTTGCATGCCATGTCCGATGGACCGACGGTTGTCGCGGAGACTGAGAAAATCATACTGCAGCAGTCATTGAAATATTAGAGATTTGATGGATCATACGGTTAATAAATAAATTTAACTAAATTCCAAATGATCTCCAAACAGGTTCAGTTTAAAAAACAATGCATGTTTAGGAGTAGACAGGAAAGCCAGTCATAGCACAGTTCTCCCTCGACAGGGTCACTTCCGCTTTTAGTTTGATGATGATCTCCTTTACTTTTGTCGGTGTGTTCTTCACAAGCACTTCGTGCTCCTGGTCCTTCTGCAGAGTGGAGATTTCATAATTTTGGCATTCAATAATGGCATTTTTGTGTTATGATCTATAGAACTGTTACCTTTAGTAAGTCAAAAAGAGGCAAAGTGATGTTACTCAGTAAAGCGAAGCCTAACAGTAACGTTGTGTTGTTTCCAGTGTTGTTTAGTCCGCCTAACATGGCAAATGACAGAAATGTATGTTTTTTTACAGCAACAATTTTCTTAGCGAAAGTTCTGAATGTACGACAAGAAAGAATCGCTCAATGCAGTTCGAGTATCTAAAACAAAGCTTTACGATATGGCATTGGAGTAGCTGTACAGGCAAGTCACAATCCATACAAGATTAATAATTACACAGTACACACACGAAAATGCACATATATAATATGTGAATAATTATGTTCACCTGTACTATCTGTCCCGTGATGGAGACAACCGTCTTAGATGGGCTGGCCAGACCTGCATCAAGGCTTACGACTGGTGTGGGAGGTGCTCTACCAGCCGACGTGCCTTTGCCACCTTTTCTTCGGATACCTGACCTGGAGCCATGATGAAGGATCTGGAGTTTCGTGTTATGACAAGAGTTCTATCTGTACGGCGTATGATGTTCCTGAGGGTCAATGTATTTTCCTCCATAAAAATGGCAAACTGTGTGCTATCATACACGATGGCGTTGGCAGCATCAGATGTGTCTGCCAGGCCGACAGCCATAGACTGTCGCACTTCATCCCGAGTTGTGTATTGTTGGGGAGGCATGCGCACGAACACCGTGGCCTTAACGCTGCTACTGAACGGGCCTGTTGAAGCCAACACATTTGATAGAGTTGTGGAAGACATCTGAATACATACACGGGAAAGTAAAGTTTTGATGTTCAACTCTTCATTGAAACAAGATAGAGGATTAAAAAGTGGACATGTTAAGTCTGTGACAAGTTTTTGTATTCAGTTAAAGACACCGCTAGATTAAGTGAAATCAAATTTACTTGTTACATGGACATCAAAAGTGATGCCAACAACCAATCATTTCAGCCGCATTTCTTCAATTAACTATATACATGTATAGTTGTAAAATGTCGAGTGAATGTAACACTGTCATTGATTTAATGGTACCCGTCATGGTACCCGTCATGGTGAATAAAACAAAACCAGTGTGATGTGCAAGTGTCATTAAAGCACGAAGGTTGTATGTAATGGCTTCACTTTTGTTTTTACTGGAAATTGATGTATTAGCAGACACACATAATGCATATATGTGTGAAGTCGCGTTTTGTGTGCCACATCATAAAACCTGTTGCCATAGCAACCAAAGATGTGCTTTTTCACCAAAATCACAATATCGCATAGCATTCAATATCCGAAAAATGACAAGCAACCTGTGTTACTTTTACATATCATGCCCAGCCAAATTCTACAATTTATATTTAAAGTTTGCCATTGTAATAGAATCCATATTTTTGAAAATATGCAAAACTACATGAAATCAAACTTCTTTACGTGTCTTACTTCAATGATAAATAAAATTGACTTTGATTGCAATAGTAACAAAAAAGAAAAGTTAAATAGTCATTGAAGGTGAAATGTACATATTTCTATAGCATTGTTATCCGTTGCATTGGTTTTTACCCACTTCATGATGCAGTATGCCGTTAGTATAGGTCTTAATAGATATACATGTACGAAATTGAACGGTAAATGATAACTGAGGACGGAGATATTCTCCAATGTCACGCGGTTCGTTTTAAAATACATTTTGAATTCGGTTTTCACTATTTTCCAATTTTAAACCTATATGTTTCTGTTGCCGTGGAGTTTTACCTTAAACCAAATAATTCCACTAAATGCATATCACAATTGTTTAAAACTGTGTTTATAATTTAAATATGATAGTATGTTTTATTTTAGGACAAAAATATAGATGTTGAATTAAAAGCTCGACTTTTTACCGCAATATTAAGAAACTGACAGATAATAGGACAGTTTGCTCGTATGTTACTGATAATTTTATAAATTAACCAAAATTGCTATTTTAATCATATTTTGTGATATAAAAAAATGAGCAGTTATTGTTGATGTATATCATATACCTTATAAAGATATATTTGGTAAAAAATTATATTATTTTTAACATTATTTGCAAGGAGTGTGCGCATATAAAATCGATTCAAGCTAACCAGTAGGTTTTATTGCCTACTGACCGTTCCAAGTCGGTAACCCTGGGATCACCACGTTTTCTGTTGTTTTTTGTCTCTTTCATTGTAGTTTGAAGTCCTTGTTTGCAGTACAGTGCGGACCTACGATGCCATTGCGTTCGGACGCTGTGGTTTCTATAAGAACCCTATATATCTTTTTGAAAATGTGTGTGTTTTGTCCCTGTATATTAAGTATATTTTTTCTATCTTTTCTTTTAAGAAGCTTGTTTTTCTTATAAATTACAAAAAAGCCTGAAGTTGATTTTTCGAACTACAAGATTTCGTAAATGTAATCTTTTTCATAGTTGAATTTCATGTTAATTTTCGCTAAAATATTGAAAATCGGAAAGAAAAAAATGCATATTACACTTTTTTGGCGTTCAGACATGAACATATCAGAATACTATAACCTTAAATGACATTTTAAAAGCATTTGTCTTAAAATTTATATTGCAGTTATTTTTATAATTGAAGATTTTTGTTTTAAAATGTCATTCTCTACTTTTTTTCAAAAATACGGATGCAGCAACATTAGGAAGCACATAATAGTGCATGTCATAATGTTTTATATCGAAATAATCATTAGACTTGACATTAAAATCAATATATTCGGCGAGAATTTCAAAACTGTTGCTTTAGTAACACAATGAAAGTGTTCAATTATAAGTTGAACTTCTCTCGTATGACATATATAGTGTATTACTACATTGACCATTGAAGTACCCAATATGATATACATATTTAATATCATATTATACAAAAATCATCATCATCTCATCATCATCATCATGGTATCATCTCATGAGAATATTGTTATGATCATCATTATAATCATCATCTTATCTTCTTATCATAATATAATCGTCATCTCATCATCATCTCTTAATCATATCACCATCATCATCATATCTTCATCTTCTCATCATCGTCATTATTATCACCATCATATCTCCATCTTATCATCTTATCATCGTCATCATCATCACCATCATCATCATCCGTTCATCTTATCATCATCATCATCATCTATTCATCATCATCATCATCATCATCATAATCATCATCAAAGGATTCAATGGAACCCGATAAAGCGAAACTGAAATTCTATTGGACATGACACGAGGAAATCAAATAGATTGGTTTGTGGTCAGAATAATAATACTCAAGAGTCAAAAGGCCTGTAATTGCTCGTCATCAATTGTTGTGTAAATATGGTCTAAACAGGAACCAATATCTGTAGTAACAGATCTAATGAGCTGTTTGAGACTGTAAAAACGTTTCAAAAACATTGGAATAGCCCCAATCTCCAGGAAATTTATATTAAAATCACCTAGAAGAATACGTTTCTTCTTTTCAGGAATAATCTGTATCAGGTTTCTCATAAAAACTGGTAATTGGTGACAGTTGCTGCAGCTGGTGGGCAATATATGAAACACAACACCATTTCACGGCAAGTTCGAACCACGGCACATTCTATGTATGAAAAGGTATGAACAGAAAAATGTTCCAATTGACATCTGTGATAAACAGCTATTGCGTGTGAGGATATGCTTTGTGTGGAAGACTGGACACTAAAACCATCTATATGATACTCAGAAGAGCAGTAGTTTGGATCATGCAGTCTTGTCTCAACAAAGCCAATTACATCAGCATTCAACATATTGGTTTCATGTCTTATGTCATCAATGTGTTGTGCGAGTGATCTACAGTTTTGGAAGCAAACTTTGAAACCATCGCTCCAGTGATTCAAGTTTGGCAAGCATGGACACAGACATTTTTCAGAGCGAAGACGTTCCATTTCTTCCTCTACTTCAGATGAAGTAGTGATTTTACTTGCAATCAAATTAAGAATATTAACCCCAGAAAGACATGTCACTATGCTTAAACCAACATAATGTAGATGGGGGACAAGTCCATTACAGAACTTCTTATTGTTGAGCCTTGAGCCTTATGTTTAATTTTTTTCTAGCGGATACCAACAATGGAAATTGACGACGATTTACAAGATATGTTTTATAGATATGTCTTGAATGTAAATTGTCTTGTTGTTACTAAGATTGGGACTCACGATGGAGAGAAATCTCCTTCATACAAGTGTCTGTACTTTCTACTCCAACAACATCCAATCGAATGATCATCAAATTCCACCCACACTATGCTACACCTTTTAGAATTTGGAACTTTGAAGTCGAATTTTTCACAACACATAAAACCCCGTTTGTAAGGCCATCATTTACATCCACATTCAAACAGATGTCACACGGAACCCGGACACCAAGAACAAGAGTTTTGCTCATACCCAATGTTTTGCTCGGGTCTGTTGGGATCTTTGCAAGGACTGTTTCATGCAAAGAACAACTCAATTCTCTAGATACTTAATCAGCTGCTTCAATATGAACAATATCGGATGGAGGTAACCTTGAAAGTACAGATACATTCTGGCTTTAGGGATTCTTTTTTATGCTGAATATGTGTGGGATGTTGCAATAATCATCAGAAGTCGTTCTTGAACTTAAACACCTTCCTTTCAAAACTGTAATATCTTCCTCTATGTGTTTTCCTTCACGCAATCTGTTTATCAGGTAAGCATATTCCTGGTCACCTTTTTGCCTCATTTTCTCAGTCAACTCGAAAAATTGAACAGATCTACCCATAAGTTCATTGCAATAGTATTCAACTGCGCTAAATGAACTGAAACAAATCTCCAACTGCTATAATACTGACTCCGCCGCATGGTTTTATTTATCCCATGACTTCCTGAAGTCTCAGGCTGATGAAATTGAGCGTGTTCTTTGCAACCATAGAAATTTCATCAAAAATGACTACTTTCAGATCATGTAGTTGAGCACGCAAAGTGTTAAGTTGCTGCATATCAGGTGGTTTGAAATGAAAGCCCTGGCTTGCTGGGATGCAAAATGTAGAGTGGTCTGTGTTACCACCTATGTTGTGAGCAGCTTTATCAGTTGGCGCACAAAGCAGAACCTTTACAGAACTTGGATCTTCAAATGTTTGATGGTTCAAGTATTTCAAAAGTGCCTGATAGAGATTTCTTATAAGAACAGATTTGCCCACACCAGCCCCACTGAATTTCAACATCATCAAAGTTAACAGCACTGCATTCTTCATCCTGAATTTCAACATCATCATACTTATCAAGTTCATAATCAGTTTCCGGCAATTCTGCAGGCGTCTCTTCAGACGTTTCAACCTCTGTTGGCTTTTCTCGCCTACACATATCACACCAACAGGCAAAGTCTGCGTAGCATGTTTGCTCTAGGATGTTTGGCCTTCCCTTATAACGTTTCAAAGTGCTGTCCATTTCAATCTTGTCTGATGTTGAAGGGAGTATTTGTAGTTCTGAAAAGCGTTTTATCAGAGATGTTCGAGCCTCCGGTTCGTTATTATCCACGAAAATGACATATCTTGTACATCTTCGTAGAGGCATCAGAAGCACCAGATAAGCTGCTTCTTGGGCTCTAATCCCCACACTTGACAAGAACTGATTTCTAATTCGCCTTACCTGTTCTCTAATATCACTGTCTCTCTCCTTTGCCTCATGACATGCTGGCAAGAGCAAATTCGACAAACCTCCTTGGCCCTTTGATATGTATGAAACGATGTAGGACACACAAGAGTATGGGTCAAGTATGTACTGAATGCCCATATTTGCGATCCAAGAAGAAATCAGAACCTTATTGTAACTATTGATTTTGGACTCAGATACCTCTCTCTTGAGGAATACAGTTGCTCGTTTCAGACTTGAACGAATTGCCATCCAATACTGGTCTTTTGTGGTTTTTAGGTGATTTAAAAAATCATTAAATGTGACCGAAGTCTCATTCTGATGTTAATCCTTTAAAGCAGAATCTATCTTTTGGTATCTTTCCCCGTGCTCAGAACAGAGTTCAGAATCATCCAAAGGCTGAAGAATTACAGTTTCAGGCATAGCGGGGAGTGGGAAATTGAAGCGACAAACTGCTTTTCCTATTTTTATGCATGTTTTAGGATGTCGGTGTGTCTGGTAATTTATCAATGTTGGAATTGACTCATCCTTTGCACATGTAACATATCTGGCACATCTATATTTGAAGTTAGTCCATGTATTGGCGCATTCTTGACCCATATCAACATATGAATATGTGGAGATCCCCGTTTCTGGAATTCCACTCTATAAAAGTAGTCGACAATTTCACCAACTGGATGTGTGGTGTGTTTAAAAACATGTTTAATGAACATTGAACACGGAAATCAAAGTAACGTGCACATGTGACAGGATCTGACTCAATAAGGGAACACTTTTCTTGCCAATTTAGATTTTGTATCTCATCATATGTAAGATCTTTTGTATTCACAAACTTTGACAAAGAACACAGTAAAGGTTCCCATTTAGTTTCTGCTGCTGAAAATGAACAAAACCAAGTGGGCATGCCCAATTTCCGAATCAGTGCAAAAGCATCATGCTTGGCATGCTCCCAGTATGGCGGAAAACCTAGAAATGTCCTTAAAACTCAGAAACCATCAATTGGCATTGTAAAGAAATATAAAAGGATCGGACAGAGAATGTAGTATTTAAGGAGGACAGTCAACCACAAAACACAGAAACAAACACGCAAACAGACAAACAATGAAGGCAAAAGCAATAATAAATGCAAACGACATCACAAACACGAAAGGTTTGACAATAGGGCTACCGCCTTGTAACGGTCAGTGGCAAAGTAGGCCACTGAGGTTTTAAACCGATTCTAGGGTGCACCAAACCTCACACTTACCCTACTGGCATCCCATTAAAACAGGACAGTGTAAATAAAGAAATTCCCGCCATGATCTAATCTCTAACCAACAAGGCAGCATCAGTAGGCAATATAAGTAAAACACAAATATGCCCGTGTAAATATAATACAAAAAAACAATAGCGTAGAATGCCACAATGAAGGTACTCAATGACTTGGCAGAAGCCAGAGCAACAAGAGAATAAACCATTAAGGGCACGACAAGAAAGATCATAGACAAACCTCAAACGTCACCGTCCCAATGGGCTTTAGTTAGGCGTCTTCATAGGGTCCACAGCCTGTCCGGTCATCGTACAATTAAAGAGGAAAGCATAGTGGCGAACTGTAAAAGGGTCAACCACCAAGCATGCAGTACGTTGCAAAATAATAGGGTCATAACCTCTTTTGATAAACTTTTTTAACAAGTTTAACAAAGATAGTATGAAAGTGCTCATGATCAAGAATCTTACAAAGTTTATAAATCACATCACCATAGAAGTCAGGTTGTGATAGTCCTTGTCGCAGAAGAGTCCTTAAATTACTTTTATATTTAGAAAGAAGATCAGGGTTACGATAATAAAATGTTGCAAAGGTTTTACGAAGTTTATGGTAACGGTAACCCTGATTGTGTAGCTTTTTAGTTATACAAAGATTACGAATATTAAAGTTCTCAACTCGAGTACAAGCTCTTGAAAAACGAATAAGTTGAGACACATACACACCATAAGAAGTTGCTCGGGGAACATCCCCATCCAAGTGGGGATAATTGACAATGTCAAAATTAAAATCATCTCTCTTGTCATAGATTTTGCTAACTATTTCACAATTTTCAATCGAGAGATCTAAATCAAGAAAAAAGCGTTATTATCAGACATATTAGCTTTGTTAAGCTGAAGTTCTTTATGATAACTATTATTAACCATAGTTGGAAAGAAAGGGTTATCAATGTTCAACATGTCATCCAGATACCGAGAGGCTTCAATAACATCTGCCTGGGTATCTGGTGAAAGACTGAACATGAAATCTCTTTCATAGCAAATTGAAAAACAAATCTACGACAAGTGGTGCACAGTTCGTACCCTTAGGGATACCAACAATTTGTCTATAAACAGTGGTTCCATACCTGACGAAAATATTATCTAATAGGAAGATGAGTGCTTCACAAACTTCATAGCAAGTCCGCATAGTATAATTGTCTTACCTGCCGTCAGTAAAAAACGCTTTAATATTATTACATGCCAAAAATGTAGTATTTCTTGTAGCGAATGTTTTTTGAATAAAAGAAATTAGCTTGTCTTTAATAAGGTGATGTGGTAAGGTTGTATATAGTGTAGATACATCATAAGTGCTTATTGATGAAACTTGACCTTTATTGAAAATGTTATCAAGAACGTCTCCTGATTTTTTTATAGATGAAGTTTCATCGCAATATAGTTTAACATGATCTTTAACGGCAGTAAGACAATAAGTTAAAAGTTTGGAGATTTTTGTTGTGTTGCAGGCACTAGAATTCGAAATAAAGCTAGCCTTATACAGATTTTTATGTAATTTAGGAATGCAGTACATAGTAGGCAGATTATTTTGCTTATCGTTTACACCAGCCTTGAAAGTAAGCTTGTCCACGAAACCAGAAGAAAGTATGTCTCCAGCTGTTTAAGTCGTTTCTTTTGTTTTACATTTCCTCACTGCACGTGTAACTTTGTCTTTGATCTGCTTGATCTGCAACCCCTTCATTTTATAGAAAATGTTTGGAACACAGAGAGACACTCTTCTATCAACATTCCTCAATGTCACTGTAATGTAACGGAACAAGTCGTTCACTATTTTGCATTTGTTTTTCCCACAATATATTGAAGGAAATGAGAGTGCCTCCGAGTGATATTCTTGGAATAAGCCTTTTTGTGAATTTTTTTCAGCGGGTGTTATACAAAGGATTCGATTGAATTTCCTAAAGTCAGTTGCTTGCAGGTATACATCAAGATTGCCCGTTGGCCTATCAGGAAAATTATCATCTTCTGTCAAGCCACGTTTATTGTTTTTCTGCCACTGCTCTTTTGATGTTAGCGAGATGGCACCTGTAACAATGCAGGGATCATGATGAAGACCTTTAATGAACATGAACAAAAAATGATAAAATGAACATGAATTTGGTGGATTCTACCCCTCTGCCTACCCTCCAAAGGGATCTGCAGTGGCCCTATTCTTCGCCCCGTGACCAAACGGGGCCCCCGGGAACCACTGTAGATGAAGCTAGATGGTTTTTTAATGAAAATGCATGGAGATCAAACTGCACGCTATTAAAAATAGTTTGACCAGGACATTGAAAGCCTTCGTATGTACGAGCACAAGTCCTGCATTGTTCCAACATAAACCAAAACACATGTTCCATTTGGACTTCTCAGGCCATATTTATCTCGTGAATAGCTGTCGAAAATAATAATTCTGTTCGTCATAATGAATTCCTATTGAGACACCATTAAACACTGATACAAAGTTTTCCCCTTTAGAACAAGAAACTGCTATCTCCAATGAAACATAAGTTTGACCGTCAACATAGGGACTATCTTCAAGAAATCCTGACAGAACAGTACAATGTTTAGCTTAGCACCAATTGATTTTCCTTTGAACTTTATGCGTTCCGGTAGCCTTGATGGATCTATTAAACCAGGAACACTGACACTTCAATACTGTGTGATTACACAATACAAGTGACTTCCAGCAAACATTATACCCTCCAAATCATTTGCAGTAATGTCACATGCCATACCAAAACATTCAGCACTGACTAAAAACATCAAGCTTGTTGGGACACAATGTCGCCCTCTGGCATGATAAGGCAAACAATCATCACCCTGATGAAAACTAGCTGCAGACACCAGTGAAAAGACCGTTGTATAAACTCAAAAGAAAAAGTATCAATATGCAACAGACGCAGCTGACAATGAAGCCCTGCATATGAATTAAATATAGATCAACATTTAACAACAATGTAATTATTCAGCTAAATTTTGGTCAATAATCAGTTTACATCAAACGCATCGTTTTCTGGTTATTGTCAACAGCTGTGATTCGTGTATCACTTGAACGGATACTAACCGACAGAGATCAAAAGCAATAATGTGGCACTGTTTGGTACTTATGATCTGAACCGCGAGTATGAAATATATCAAAGATAAGCCGCTATTTACACGTTTTTTATTATAAGCATGTCTCCACTCAACTCTACCGTGGTAACGTCCATGAAAATACGTTGGAGAATTTATTTGTATTACTAGCCCGCTAACATGCTTGACAGGTTGTATTGGCTTTGAAGTGGATACCGTTTTACTGTAATGCGTTTAATGATACAGTACTCTACTACATGAATGGTTGACAGAACATGAATGACAACCTGTAAACTCAGATGACAGTACTGTCAAGCCGAAGTCTACAGGATTACTTCTACAGCAGTATTTTTGAGTTGATCTCTTGCGTTTATTTCAATTGTTCATCTCTTGAGGTCATCTCTATGTTCATCTCCAAGATAATGTAACAACATCGAATATATTGTATGCAATTCCAATAATATAAGATAACCAATTTCAATGGAAATGACTTGAATTAAGTTGAAATGTAATCAACTGTACATGGCTGGTTGACGGAACATGAATGACAACCTGTAAACACAGTCGTTAAGCGGTAACGTTGATGGAATTGATGACAGTACTGAGTACTGTGAAGCCGACGTCTACAGGATTTCTCCTACAGCAGTGTTTATGAGATGATGTCTTGAGTTCATTTCAATTGTTGAACTTTTGAGGTCATCTCCAAGATAATATAACAACACCAAAGATATTGTATGCAATTCCAATAATATAAGACAACCAATTAAAATGGAAACGACTTAAATTAAGCTGAAATGTAGTCAACTGTTTCAAAAAACACAAAACAACTATATAAAATTTCGTGTACACATAAAATGCATATGTATGACATAAAACTGAAGAAATTGTTTCGTCATTTCCGAATTATATACAATTTTGTTCTATTTCAGCCAACAATTCAAGATTGAGCATGGAAAATACATTTACAACGGAATTTCAGATCTATAGGATGTGTTACCCGTTGATGTTTCTTACAATACCTACGTGAAATATCTACTCTGAAGCGATCAAGATCCCGAATTCACGACTGTTTAGTTTTACCCGTTACACTCGTTATATATTAAAATGGCTAGTTTTCTGTCGACAGGAGCACTTGGTAATTCGTCGTTTTCGAAAAGTACGCACATATAACATAAAAATTGGTAGTTTTCAGAATAGTTATTGTATGGATGATGTTGCATTTTATAATGATTTATGTAATGTACAAATATATGGCCAAATATCACATAGTATATGTTTAAAAATATTCCAATCGAAGTTTACGGAAATGGGCTTGACTCCACCCGAGCAACACACCCACCCAACACCCCCACCCCGTTAAATTGATTTATGGACTACTTTATAATAATGACGTCATTATGCAAATGAACTAGCGTATGTTGTTTAAAGTTTATTTTCCTTCAGAACTCACTGGTTTTTAAATTAAATTCTAACACGACCTGCGCAGTCTTTCATATATATTTTTCTCGTACTCGAAAAATTTTGCTATAAATATTATTTATATTGGGGGTGTGCAAAGTTTGGGAGCATGGCAAGTTTGTTGTTATTAACAATTCATTATAATTACTGTTGAATTTGTCTTCGTGACGTATATTTACTAAGTGACGTCATGTAACGTGCTTCCAAAGGATGAAATATACTCGGAGAATTGATAGAACAGCTGTATTTAATCGTAGAATAACATACAGTTGTCTCTCTTCTTTGTATATAAACACAATTTGTCCGGACCATATTTCATGAACCCCCGACCGAAAATCAACGAAACTTTGCAGAGGTGATCAATAACAAGCCTACTTATGCATGTCATGGCTGTATTTTTGTTGAAAGATTTTTGGCCCTTTAAAGGCTTTAATACACACATAATGTCCGCACTAGTTCTCCTGAACCCCAGTCTGGATATCATTGGAACTTTGCAGGGATGCCATCGCCGTGTTCCGGTTGAATGATTTTTTGCGGAGTTTAACGCTTTAAATGTTTGAATACACTAACTTTGTACAGGCTAGTTCGCTGGACTGGATTTCAACGAAACTTGGCAGTGATGAGCAGTAGCAAGCCTAGTTGCACACATCATCACCATGTTTTTGTTGAATGATGTTTGACAGTTATTGCCCCTTATACACAAACTTTGTCCAGATTAGTTTTCCCGAACTCCTGACTGGATTTCAGTGAAACTTGGCAAGTATGATCAGTAGCAAGCCTAGTTGCGCATATCACAGACTCCACATAGCAAGTAGAGCGATCAAGGCCCTCTTGGGCCTCTTGTTGTAGATATGTTTCGACAACACGTTTTTATGCGCCCGTTTGAAAAAGAGTACATGGTATGGGGTTGTCCGACAATATTTAAGGTCTTTATCATGACACCGCATATGCAGACCTGGAAACGTGGTTCATTCTTAAATGGAGTGTCTACTATATAATTTGCAGCAACTCTGCATTTCTGCAGGTAAGAAGGTTCCAGGGCCGTTCACCATATTTATCATGATGTAAATTGAGGATGAGCCTTGCACGTTCATTCCGTTTAGGCGCAATATAACCTTTCATGTGTTGGTGCGCCTTAAAACAGTATTCAATTCAATTCGTCCGACAATAAGCACTTACGCATTCCGCATGATAACTTTGAAACCATAACGCTCATGAATTTTCATAGGTACATTGCCCTTTAGGAGAGGAAACATGTTATTTTCTACGCTTGGTAGGTCAAGTGTCAAGGTTACCATCCCTTATATGGAAATACACATTGTGTGATAACTTCAAAATAATGACACCCACATTCATGAAACGTTATAGATAAATTGTCCCTTGGTGAGCGTAGAAACCTTTTGTTTTTGGGTTAAAAGGTTGCAATGATCTTAATAAAATATGCATTCTGCGAGATATCTCTGAAAGAATAACACCATATAAAACTTCGTTGGTATATTGCCCTTTAAGATAGGTGGAAGCCTATTGCTTTTGGGATCAGTTGATCATCAAGGTCACATTAACCTGTCAATGACCCAGTTCTGAGAAACATTCCTTCCACTCTAATTTGTCACTGTTAGGCATACAATCATGGAACTTTACAGAAATAATACCCCTGTTAAAACAATGACTTCTATTCATGTTTAGGCTAGTAGGTCAAAGTTTAGGGCATTTGACATTGCCTTCATCAACGCATTATAGTGTAAGGATATAAAATGAATGAAAACGAATGACATATTTTCCTGAAACAATGTAGTTTGTGTGGTGTTTTACGTCCTTTTCAATACACGCAATGTTATTTATGACTGTCGATTTTTTGTGCTGGAGACAGACCACCCATACTTTTTTCCTGGGTAGAACCAGTACTGTACACCTCCCGACATCCGTAAGAATCGATACTTCCTCACTTACAAGTCGAGCTCAATGGTATGTAGGAAAACAGAGTTCCCATGGGAAAAAACAGTGCAGTATCAATAACGGTCAGGCTATGCACGAGTCACATTACAAGTCAAATTAATATGTTAAGGATCAATCGCAAGGCAACACATCATACTCAAATATGAATCTGATATGCTGAGTTAAAATCAGATCTGAGTAAAAATATTCAATCTCAAACAAACTGTTTTGTTTTTTTGTTTTTTTCTTCTTTTTTGGTTTGATATTTTGACTAATACTTATTTGGAAGACTTTTTTTTCTGTTTCATTTCCTTGAAAAATATTTAGAGAATTTTCCCAGTCAAAAAATGGGAAAATTTTCCCAAAACAATTTGGGACAATTTTCCCAATAACATTTGGGAAAATTTTCTCAAAAACAATTTGGGAGAATTTACCCATTTTATTTTGGGAAAGTTTTTATTTCATTGAATTATGAACATAAGGGCATATTTAATTATCAACACTGCGATGGATGATGTTTCCAGGCGTTGAAGTGTTGTTTTAGCTATTAAGAAATAACTCATTTTCCCATGGGAACATTTTCCCAAATTACAGTATTGGGAAAATATCAAAGTGCTCGTATCGCTGTAAAACTTCTTCATAGACCCTAAATATGAAAGCCGCATACTATTTTGACATTATATTGAAAGATAAATACTTTTTATTTTTCCCATGTGAAAACTGTCCAAATCATTTCCCATGGGAATATATTGAAGACACCATATTTTACATTTAAAGACCGAAAGCTTTAAATTAATTGTTGTTTGTCACTATACGTTACGTTAGAGTATTTAAAGCTGTAAATTAAGTGTTTTATTGATAGAATGTGAGTTTTCAAAAACAAAATACAAAAAGTAGCTCTCGCCATGATTTTTCAACTGAAAGAGTAATAGATATATAAAACGTTTCGAAATAGTTTTGCCATAAGTGTTGTTTGTTAACATTATCTATACCAAGACATATCGTTTTAAGTTTGAAGTTATGCATATTATTCTATTTATAAAATTATCGAAATCCCATGGTGCTTTTTGTCTTGAAAATGATATTAGGTCATTCTGGTATTAAACTAGAAGTATAAAACAAACGTAAGAAATCTGCAATTCTTAAAGCTGTGAACAGTGTCTGTATCATATCAAAAGCACCAAGCAGAAAATGAATAATTGAAAAAACTAAATTCCATGTAAATTCATAGACAAAGAAAGATACAGTTAGACGACTAACAAAGGTTAAAATAAATGAATGAATAGTTGCTAATTTTGACAACAGTTAGAAGCAAATAGACTATATGTTAACTACACTAAATAAAACAAGACAATTGTGATGCAATGCATAATTAATTCACTATGCTTTCCTCTTTAATTGTACGATGACAGGACAGGATGTGGACCCTATGATGACGCCTACCTAAAGCCCATTGTGACGGTGGCGTTTGATGTTTGTCTATGATCTTTCTTGTCGTGCCCATAATGGTGTATACCCTTACTGCTCTGGCTTCTGCCAAGTCAATGAGTACCTTCATTGTGGCTTTCTAGGCTATTGTTTTTTTGTATTATATTTACACGAGCATATTTGTGTTTTACTTATATTGCATATTGACATGATTGATGCTGCCTTGTTGGTTAGAGATTAGATCATGGCGGGGATTTCTTTATTATACTGTCCTGTTTTAATGGGATGACAGTAGGATAAGTGTGAGGTTTGGTGCACTCTAAAACCGGTTTAAACCCCCAGTGGCCTACTTTGCCACTGACCGTACCAAGGCGATGGCCCTATTGTCAACCCTTTTGTGTTTGTGATGTCGTTTGCATTTATTATTGCTTTTGCCTTCTTGTTTGTCTGTTTGCGTGTTCGTTTCTGTGTTTTGTGGTTAGGTTGAAATAATTGCTCTTCAAATGTCACAAGCAAAATCATAAGACCCAAATGATTTTCAGGAAATCGAGACAGCTAAGACCATTCGTACGAAACGCATTATATAATGATCAAGTGAATTTGTCAAATATGTATAAAACCAAATCCATATATAGTTATATGTAATGTGCAGTGTAATTGATTTTTTCAATAACCGTCAACGGTTAGGACTAGAGTAAACGTAAAGGTTTTTAATCTGAAACTATCTAATCTGAAATAAACATTAGAAATGGCTAATTCATTGGAGCAACTGTTTTGATCTTCTACCTTAGTGGTACATGTTATCTACATGTTCTGCGCAATGGGAGAATACGGATGATTAGAAATCTTACAATGCCCGGCGATTTCCGTATAGTCCTCTACAATTCCAGAATCGCCGGGCATTTGTAGCTTTCTAATTGCGTAAGGGGGATGACATACACATTAAAGACAAAGTTGGAATTCGTGATGAGATATGAAAATAGAAAATCTAGTTCTATGTATGTTTAATACGTCGGCTGTTTAATGCGTAGAAATGTTTTGTAAAAAAAGAGTTGCAGTTAGTTAGAGAAAGGACACAACTGTGATGTAACAAGAAATTCATAAATGTTGAAGTTCCTCTTTGAAAATTTGAGAAAAATTCAGTACTGTATTTAACGTAAATACTGTATTTAACGTAAAAAGTTTGAAAACGTTTACATCCTAAGTTTGCTCACATGCTTACGCCAAACGCGTACTATGTCAATAATGAAACTTTGCAGGAATACTATTTGCTGTGTTACATGTTGTTTTAGTATTTTTTACGAAAGGAAAGATCTTACGTAGCCATGTACCATTATATTCAAGGCAGCATGTTGTACATACAATATATAGCGGAAATTCCAGTGTCGCGTTTCCTTTTCCTTTCAGAATATATAGAAAAATGTAAACAACACTAATACTACAAAGAAAAAAAAACAAGTAGAAGAAGAATTTGATTAGAAGGTGTTAGGCTTGTGGAAGGTAAACTAAGTATACTCAGATAACTATTAATCGAACAATCGAGCACAGCAATAATAAACTATACCGCACAAAATAATTTAGCACGACATTTTAGGGACATAGATTAAACATATGAACATTGATATAATTGGTTTACGCTATTAGAAATGTTAGTTGAGGATGTGATTTTCAACTTTGTTTCTTATTTTATTATTTTTTAAGCGACGTATTAGAAGTATCTCCCTTATATTAAAAACAAATGATTTCATTGTAAAAACGTATTGCTTTAAACAAATTTAATGTTTGGAACTGACCATTCTGTCGTTGTTTAAAAACCGCCGAAATGTGTTCATCAACGACTGTTATTCTCAAACAAAAACATTCCAAATTTCGCGTAAATTTAAAATTACCTCCATTTTCATTGAAATGAGAACGATATTCGATAACCTATAAAATGATGTTCCTGTCATATTTGCTTTATTTTTATCACCGAGTTTGTTTACAAATGAAGTTGTTGCATTAGTATTGGTCATATCTATCTCACTTTATCATGGACCCCAACACACACGACTTTGTATCTCGCATATTGAAATGACATGCATTTGATGTGCTAAATTAATTTTGTTCAGTATATGTTTCCACGGTGTTTACATATTTAAAATAACGTTAGATGCACCGAGCTGTCGACTTGATCAAGACATAATACGCTTTGTGTGTATATTTATTTGTTGCTAAAAAATTGCATTACTATTATCGTCTATTTTTAGTTTGCTGTGGTAACTAGTAACATATACTTATTTTATATATTTCATTATTATCAATGGTAATCGATACATATCTGTGTGTTTTTCTAATCACAAGTACGATAGATTTAATAAAATGTCACTATAAAACGTTGTATGTTGTTTGCAATTTCTGTTTTAAAATGTTGAGATTAATCTAAAATATCAAATTCTACACAGTTAATAAAGATAGATATAAAAGTCAAATAGAAAATGTAGCATTCAAGAACAACCACAAACTCAAGAAGAAACAAACAACAACTGCAAGGATGAACAAAACATGACATCACAAACATAAAAGGGTCTGAAACGGTCAGTGGCTGTGTGGTTTTAAAACAGAATCTAGGGTGCACCATACCTCGCTCTTACCCTATTGTCTTCCCAGTAAAACGGGCAGTATAAATAAAAATATCCCCGCCAAGTTATATTTTCTTACAAATAAGGCAACATAAATAGGCAATATAAGTATAACGCATAAATGATCATGCATATATAAAACAAACAAAAGAAAGTCACAAACCAAATACTCGATGACATTGCATTTGCCAGAACTGCTAGAATACAAACCGTTAAGGGTAGGACAAGATTTAAGACAAACATCAAACACTACCGTCCTATGATGATTTTGATAGACGTCATCATAGTGGTCACAATATTTCGGGGCATCGCACAGTCAAAGAAGAAAGCCTAGTTGCGAACTGTGAATGGGCCATCCACTAAATATACAGGCGTTGCAAATTGATCGGGTCATAACCTCTTTTGATAAAGTTTTAACATGTTTATTAAGATGAAAGAAAGTATGACCAAGGATCTTCCGAAGTTTGTAAATCACATCACCATAGAAGTCAGGATGTGATAGTCCTTGAAACATTTATTATGAATCTGAGTTATGTTACGCAAATGCAAAATGTAGAGTCCATTAACGCCAAATTAACCCTCATCATGCAACAGTGACACGCGGTAATCTTGATATATACATGTCTAACCCAATTTTAATTTCGACAACATTTGATGTTTAAGGTTTAAGGTTTATGTTGCATTTTCCTCTTTTCACAAAAACAGATTAAGAGCTACTAAAACCAACATGTTTTGCGTGTTTTTTGGTTTACTGTGTTCTGCATTTCCTGTTCAATTTTTATACTTATTTTAATGTGTTTTCCAATGTGCAATCAAGTAGTTAGTCTAGTAAGTTCGATCGTAAAAAATTACCTGTTCGTATAGCTAGTGTAGAAATACCAAATGAAGAAATATCATAGATCTTTAGCAATTTGTGTGAACATCCGCTGACATGATTACCGTGAAATAGGTCCTAATTGAAGGGGTAGACGAAGTAACCATATGACACTCCCTTCCAGAAAGTAGAATATTCGTCCTTTCTTCACCATATATGAGCAAGAAACTGAAAACCATGGTCGTGTGACCGAGAACTCATTTCCAGAATAATACTTATTTCCTTTGTTGTCGTTTTTGCCATCACCATTCTCAATTTCACAACGACATAACATAAATTGTTAAAAGGTTGTAAAGCACTAGTTATACCTTCATTCCCGTTGATATAATATTAAAAATATAAAAGTATATACGTTTCAATAACATTTACAATTCAGCAGTTTAGTATTAGAAGAACGTAAATACCAATACTTAATACTGTACATGCTTTGCTTAATATGGTACTAGCTCTTAAATATGAGTGAGTCAAGTAATTTTAGTTTGATGCACATTCAAAACGTCGGTAAATGAGCCTGAAATCGATGCGTACACTACCATTTTATGGTTTTCTTTAATGTAAAACCGATAAAAACAGCTGTCGAATATATTCCAAAAAGCAAGAAGATTTGTCCATGGGACATGGCTGCCTCGATTTTTTTTAGCGCCGGTGGTAATGGATGACATGATGGTATATAAACAGTAGTTCCCTACCTGGGGAACAATTTAGCTAATATGGTAATAACTGATTCACAAACATTTTGGCAAGTTCTAAACTATCGTCAGTAAAACATGCTTTGTTATTGTTACAGGCCAAATATGTAGTTTTTTTCTCTAGCAAAATTAGTTTGACTAATAAAACTGTAAAGTGTAGAAACGTCATAAAGTACTTAAACTTAAATTTACCTTTATTATACATACAAAGAACTTCACCTGAATGTTCAAATAACCAAAAGAAAAAATAATTCCAGAGTTGGCATAAGCTTAAGCACAGTAGCGTTTGATGTAATCCTTAACAGCAGAAACTGAAGACATAGAAGAAAAAGTTCGGCGTTAACAGTTTGTAGTGGTGCAGGTACTAGCACTAGAATGGGGATCACTTGGAAGCAACAAGCACAAACAAGAGCGAATATAAGCAGACTAAGTTTTATTGATGCCGTTCATGACAGGTAATATAAGATGCAGCACCTCCCACACCCCATAGCACCGGCTTCAGTGATAGTTTACTTTAAAGCCACAAAGGCTAGGTTTTATGATCCCAAAGGGCTAGTAAGTCATAACAGTACTGATATGTGGCCGGGTGACTTTACAGCCGCCACAAACGCTAGTCTGAATATCATTAAATACTGGTCACGTGATAATTTGGAAGCAACACATACAAGCAAAATAGAAAATAACATACTGTACTGCGTCTGTTCATGTGTGGTAATATCAGATGCACCACCTCTTATGCCCCATAGCACCGGCTTAAGCGACATTATACTTTAAATCCACAAAAAATGGGCTTTATAAGTCTGTTAGTATTTGTTTTTTAAATCCTATATATAGTTGGAAGTTACTTTTCCTTTTCATCTACCAATCTTGAAAGTAATTCACCGAATTATATGCATGGACCCAATAGGAGTTATTAAAGCGTTTGGGCGGTATTAAACATCTTTGTACAAGTATTTGAAGGAGCATGGAAACAGCTGAACACACATTCAGCTGTTGATTGATTCACCTGACCATTTTCTTTAGAACGAAACAAATATGTAAAATGGTATAACAACCTGCAATCATACAATGAAATAAATATGTACAGTGAATTGAAACCCATCGTTTGAACCCATTGTCGATTGCATTCTGTTACTCTCCAACTATGGTCGACTTCATTCATGAAACGTGACAAATTGCATTTAACCATGTGCTCAGACGATTTTTAAAACGGTAATTGCAATTATTCGTAAAACAATCGTTCTCGATTGAAGATCCTGAAACAAACACCATCCCACATTTTGAAACTAAATGAACATATCTGCTTTCGAGATCAACTTAAGCAACAACATGAAGTCAAGAACATCGTCAGATGCATTATTGCTTTTGCAGACTTCATCGATGATACTATTCATGCAGATATGCAGTTTTCGACCAAATAAATGAGTGGATTAAGGTAATTTGCATTAAAAATAAATAAAAACTTAGAACCAGTCCTTTTCTTCTTGAAAACGAAAAAAAACACAAAAAAAACAACACAAAATAAAACAATATCGATTTGGTTATACAAGTACAACCTACTGCTTCCACAAATTGCACGTGTCAAATCAAAACACAATTTTAACACGCCTACCTAACTTAGGGAAACGTATGCATTAGTATTAGTACAGGATAAGCGATGGCTGGTATGATTTCCATTTTATTCAGATGTATATAATGTTATATGCACTGCACGTATGAGTTTAACCATTTAAAATAAGCGAAAAATATATGAAAGTCGAAAATATATAGAGGATATTTGTTTGTTTGGAGTGATTATCGGATTTATTTTCATCGAGAAGTGAGAAAACATATGTTCACGAGTGCTTTAACACGAGTGAAAATATTTGAGTTTTTTCACTTCGAGATGAAAATAAATCCTATATTCATGACAAACCAACAAATATTCTATTTATTATATACTCACAACCTGAAAATGTATGCAGAAAAAACATGCGCCAAAACAATGACGTCAATAACGTCAACAACATAAGCAACGTTTACAGTTGCATGACGTCATTTTGAGTGAAAATATATTATATTTTCACAGTGAAATATAAACAATGAAAACCTAAGGTTTTATTTTAATCGAGGGCTGGCGTGGCGCAGTCGGTAGCGCGGCGGATTTGTAACCGGAGGCCCCGGGTTCAATCCTCCGTGGTGCCACTGAGTTCCGTCGGTGTGTTCTTGGGCAAGACACTTTAGTCGGATGGGGGACGTAAACCGGGCGGTCCCGTGTATCGGTCTATCCTCCGAGCACGTTAAAGAACCATAGGAATCTATTCGATAATAAGAGTAGGGCAGGTTCCCGGAATCCTATGTATCCTTCCCCTCTGTCTGGGGCGGCTCTAAATAACCTATACTGTGTTGATGAGCCGTTAAACAATATTCAATATATTTTAATCATAAAATCCACTATTTCACTGGATAATATAATAAAATGTTGTATTCAAGGACCAAAGTCAACCAAATACACGCATCGAAAACAAATATTATAAAGATAAAACAACAAGAACAAGATAAGCCACATTACGAGCATAAAAGGGTTGACAACAGGGAAAATAACTTGCATAATATGTTTGGTATTCTTAGAAATTCCTTTATTTACACTGTTCCGAGTTTGGGATTTGCGATAAGGTAAAACGGCGGCTTGTTGCACCCAGCTTAAAACCTCACTCTTACCCTAGTGTCATCCAAATAAAACGATACAGTTTTAATATAAAGAACTCCCTGAACTACGGAAATTACAAAGGAGATGAGGTAAAGATTAGTTCTAGAAGTAGGAAGTTGCAACTCAGTTGTATTTCTTAAAATGTAACGAGATGATTTGTTAACTAGTGTTGGAAAAACATTGAGATATGGAAAATGTTTTATAAAATACATACAGTTGAGTTGAGTCGGTATCGTATCAAATAAACCGAGGAAAATAAACTTAGCACATACTAATTTTATTTATTACATGTGTAACTGTATGAAGTAACACAAACGGCCTGTTTTTCGTGTAATACAGGCATTGTCTATTATATGTGCTAAAAAACCCATATGGCGGGCCGATAATCCATATTAAATCTAGACTGCGTTACATACATTTAGCATGAAATTGTAGATATTTGTTTTAATAATCAAATCAAACACGAACCAGAGCTCTCGCACCTCATATGGCTATCTCGGGCCAACATCCCAAAGAGGCACACCTACCCCAGTTCATATCCTCTTAATATGTCAAGTCCATCGATTAGATACGGAGCCGGGAATGTTTGGGGTCAATGATAAAACGGCATATGTATGGCAAGTTATAATGCTATAAAGTCATTTGTAGACAACGGCGGTGATAAGAAAAAGCAAATATGATGTGTACATACTTTTATAGGTAATCAAAATCGTTAAAATCGATCTTATGTATGGTTGGGGGTGGGGGAGGCGGGGTTGGGGGGGG
Source organism: Cyrtodaria siliqua (assembly GCA_037043455.1). Taxonomy (NCBI): domain Eukaryota; kingdom Metazoa; phylum Mollusca; class Bivalvia; order Adapedonta; family Hiatellidae; genus Cyrtodaria; species Cyrtodaria siliqua. The sequence continues at coordinate 3,250 of JAWPHD010005627.1, read as the reverse complement.
GGGGCGGGGAGCGGGGACGGTGGGGCGGGGATGGGGGGTAATTTTAAAATACGAAATTTGGAATGTCTTTGTTTAAGAATAACAATGTTTTGAGAACACTATTTAGTCGTTTTGAAAAAGGTCAATTCCAAGCAATACATTTGTTTAAAGCAATAGGTTTGTATAGCGAAATAAGTTTGTTTTTTTATTATATTGTAGGTAATGTTGATACTTCGCTTAACAATATTATTTACTATTATTTTTTTTTTTTAAATTACATTCTTACCTAGCATTATTTAAAGCATCTAACACAATGTTCATATGTTTAATCTATGTCCCTAAAATGTCTTGCTAAACGTTTTAGTTCAGTATACAACAGTAGGAACGCCACGGACCTATAACATATCAGTTCTGTTCGCATTTTAACTCCGCGAACATGGACTATTTCTTTGTATTTTACGGACTATTTTACGAATTTTCAATTAAAACAGACGGCATATTTTTACACCCGAAATTGGGCGCGCTGCGTCGGCGAGCACTACGGGAACCTATGGAATCTAACAACACGCGTACAGTGTTTCATACCGTAGATAATGTAAAAACTAATACCTTACCGGACGAAATAACGTCCCATTATGTGTCAACACGATGCAGTGTTGGTGACTGACAGGTCACCGTGACATAACTTGACACGTGAAATTGACATGTTGGTCAAATTGGATTTGGGATTACTGTCTGCTGCTAGAGGTCCATGATCAAGGTATTTGTTTTGTCATTAAAATGTGTTTGTTAATAAACAGTACACACCACTTTTAGATCGTACATATTTAGACATTAGCCAAACATAGTGCCTAAAAAAGTGGCGTATACTGTTTAATAGAAAGTTCATATTTTTCGTGTACTCCGATCTTTCCAGTAACTGGATGTACAGTAAACTGTAGAACGTTTCGTGGAATAAAACATTTACTAGTAGAAATGCTATCAATGTCCCCAGCACCCCGCTCCCACCCAAGTACGGTAGATTGGGGTGTGGGGGTAGATGGAACTTGCATACCGAAAACAAGGAGGGGAAAGGAAACTAGAACCCCCCCCCCCACCCCACCCCCACCCCTCAGATGCATGAATGTAAATTGTTAGCGTTGTCTCTATATCGTTATGTTATTCCCATTTTCTCGCACATTCGTGAATACATAACCCGATACAACTACCTTTGAAACAATGTGAACTGCCATAGACATTTGACTGAAATCGGTCAGATTCATATTTATGTACAGTAAAGTTTTGAGGCAAGGAAGTGATTTTGAATTGACATTTATTTACATTTATTACATACTTTCTGTTGCGAAATAAACAACGCAGTTTCGAGAAAGTACACTTCACTTAAAAGCCTTTAAGGAGGTGGAGCTACTACGCTTTCCTCCAATGTGTCTCAAAAGAAATGACTATTCCATGGGCTGGAAATATGCTGTGAAAGTGGAACAATGATTTTAATGGATCTCCAGTTAGGCTACATTATATTTTACATATATAATGAATGATGAGAGATGTTTTTATTTCATTAACCGTGTTATTGAGCACAAGTAGTATCCATGCTTTATTTAATTTAGTTCTTCTTTTATCTTTTCTTTTTTAAATATGTTACATTATGTATAACAAAGGATAAACTATGTCTGTTTGATCATTGACATTGGATTGATGTTGTTTTCAGAAAGGCCTCAAATGTGAATCGTGACCTTGAGCAGCTCTAAGTGAATTGATACTGACGACTTCAGAATATCAAGCCGTATTAAATGCCATTGGATCATATGGAGGTGAGAGCCTTTTAAAAAATTGTTTGCACTTGTGTAGTTCTTTAAATGGAGCTTGTGTTATGCTTGCACGGTGCTGTTCAAAGTTAGAGTAAAAAATGTTTTCAGTGATAATGCAGCGTGATTGTCATATGAGCTCGTGTAAACTACATGTACTGGATACATGCGAAAACAAGTTGTGTTAAAGGTACACTAGGCAGTTTTTATTTGTTTAGAACCTCTGGAGTTCGGTTAATTTTTCTGCATAGTTTGCATTTGTGCATCATAAATATTATTTATTAGAATAGTTCAGAAGAAATTTTTTTACACATTACTTACTGTTGATAATAGTGCACCTATAATATATTTGATAGAATAACGAAGACAAAAATAACTTTTAATGCAAGCAGGTTTAAATTTAAAATGTAACAAGGTTAACAAATGGAGATGCTAATGTTAAAGCTTGATAAATACTTCAAGATTGCCGTGTGTCTTTTTAACATCAACTAATTACAATATGATTATGGTCTATGTGATGGGTCCCCAATTTATTAAAGGGACACAGAGCAAATTTCTAATCTTGTGTCTGTTTTACACATTTTCATATCAGAACAGACCACACATCTACAAAAGTGTCTTCTCAACTGCCCTATTTTATCATGTTTTATTTCTAAAACTAGGGGCATCACCAGGTTTTGAGAGAGAAAATAAATAGTTGTATATTAATGTTTTCTCCCCATGTTGATGTGCCATTTACTCAGTTTTGGTCAAGGGACGTTTATAGCATATCGGCTTTGAATCCAGTGAACACGGATTCAATTCTTACTGGCGCCACTGGGTTACTTCGATGTGTCCTGCTAGCCCCGTTCGTCTGATGGGAACGTAAACCGGATGGTCCTTTTATCGGAGTCTGTCCTACAAGCACGTTAAAGAACCATAGGTATCTAATCGGTAACAAGCGTAGGGCAGGATTCCTGGATGCCTATGTATATTTCCTCCTCTCTTTGGGGCGGCTCGAAATAACCTAAACAACGTGTTGATGAGAGCGTTAAACAATAATTAAATTGTAAACTGTCCCATTCCCCTAAACATGCCCTAGTCCCCCCCCCCCCCCTCAGCAACACCTGATTGATTCAAATTGAATACTCTGCTCGACTTATATTACCTTTTTATTCTATGTCTTTCTTTTCTTTCAGTCTGCACGTCATGTGGAAGAAGACTCCATGTACACCACTGTCCAGAGTCAATGCTGAAGTTTATGTTCGCATCAATTATTTGCTTAATAAAGTATACATATGAACTAACATATTGTCTTTATAAGTATGTCTTCCACCACAAAGTGGTAGGTGAGAACAGATTATATTTGGCCTTATCCGTTCGTCCGTCACAAATCTTGACTGCGCTACTTGTTGGATTTTGACGAAACTTTGTACGAAGCATCAGTATGTGCATATCAAATATTGAAGGTCAAGGGCTCTGTGACC